>JAFIDM010130732.1:0-12131 GCA_023159025.1 Thereuonema tuberculata
TATAATTGTGACTTTTACTAAATTATAAATGCGTAATATTGCAGTTACCTCAGGGGGGGTCCAAATCACTGCGTAGTAGGCAACGCGATATTTGCTCTCTGAGCATGACGTCACAGGGTTGGAACTTGGAAATTCTCTTCTATTGAAGTAATGAATAAAACTAGTGTTTCGTTTAAAAAAAAAAAAAAGGTTTTTGAAAATTACAGAAATAATATTGGAAATATTAAATTGAGAAACAATCTGACACTCTAAAAAAATAAGTAATAAATAATAAATAACAAATAAAATAAAAAATAAATAAATCGAAAAATGATCTTTTCAAAGATACTACTGAGACATAAATTATAAATTTCACTGTTATTGCATCAAATACTACAAAATAAAATTAGGTTTTAGCTACACTTGACTTCTTTTACAATAAAGACCAATGAAAAGTAAAGAATTGAAATGCTAGTAAAGAAATTAGAGAAAAAAAATTGATAAAAATTCAGAGGTTTTTTTTTTTTTTTTTTTTTTTCGTATTTTGCAATATTTAACAATGTCGTATATAGTAAAAATGACTTTATTGTAATGCTTTATTTTATTATATCTTCTCCGATATTTGAATTAAAAATGTGTCAATCTTATAAAAAAAAAAAAAAAATTATCTGTGAACCTGGGTTCATGGATATGTTAATCAGTTTCATTTAGTTGTCTTTAGTTGATTGCACGAGGAATTCCTGTAATTTCATTAGAAGAGACTTAAGCTGTAATTTAAATTCTTGAAAGGATTACCATAGTCTAGAAAAGCTTAGAACGTACTATTAGTGATAATGTGTTCTGAATTAGATACGAGATTTTGTCAATGACAGAAACACAAAGCAATGGCAAGTTGTGCAGTTGCAAATTGTACAGCTCATTACAAAATAACAAAAGGCTCCGAAATTATATATCATAGATTTCCACGAGATCCAACTTTCAGAAAAGCATGGATATCGAAGTGTAAGCGTGGGGATAATATCAATTCAGACAATGCTAGAGTATGTTCACAGCATTTTCGTGAAGATGATTATCAGCGTGATCTGAAAGCTGAGTTACTGGGACTGAAGCCTAAAAGATGTCTGAAGCCGGATGCAATTCCTTCATTAAATTTGCCTGGTCAGAGTTCAACAAGGAATACGGATTGTGTAATTAATCCCACTCATAGACCTCCTAATGACAGCAACATAGCAAGCAGATATCATCACCGTGAGGTAAGAAAAAGAGCTTTAGTAAAAATTGAAACCTTGTCTCCAAAAAAGAAAAAAGTAGATAAAGGCATTACGAAAGATAAAGACTTTCAAACCATTAGTAATGAAAAACTATTAAGGGAAGTAGAAGACTTAAAGAGAAAAAATCGAAACCTGAACAATATCAATGAGAAATTAAGAGCACGAAACAAGAGTTTACGGGTTCGACTCACGTGTGCACAGAAATCCTTAAAAGAAAGTTTAAAACAAGTTGATCGTCAAGTGTCTACTAAGCTTTCTGAGATCCTAGGAAACTTTTTCACTCCGAACCAGATTAACTGTTTAATTACTGGAAAGAAATCAGTGAAATGGAGCAAGGAGGATATTGCAAAAGCATTAACTCTTCGAGCAGTTTCCAAAAAAGGTTATAATTTTCTTAGGCAAAAGATAGGATTTCCATTGCCAGGAATTAGTACCTTGAAAAGATGGACAAATTGTTCATTCCGGTGTCGCCCTGGGATTTTAAGTGATGTATTGGAGTTAATGAGATCCCAAGCAAAAAGTTTTTCACCAGTACAGCGTGTATGCATACTTGCATTCGATGAAATGAACGTCGACAGAAGAGTTACCTATGACCAAGAAGAAGATAAAATTATGGGTCCACACAGCAGTGTACAGGTAGCAATGGTTCGTGGCCTATTTTCAAGTTGGAAACAGCCTGTATTTTTTGATTTTGATACGTCCATGTCTGCTTCCCTACTAAAACAAATCATTGTTGCCTTAGAAGACGCTGCATACAATGTTGTTGGTGTAGTCTCTGATCTGGGTGGCACCAATCGTGCAGTATGGAAGGAGCTGAATGTGTCTCACACAAATACCTGCTTTGCAAATCCTACAGATTCCAGAAAGCGAGTATGGGTATTTGCCGACGTTCCTCATTTAATAAAGCTGCTTCGCAATCATTTTCTGGATGATGGACTTCTGTTACCTCATAACTGCAAGTTTGATAAATATGTTATAGAAAGGCTTCTATCCTTGGACTGTGGGGAAATGAAAATTTGTCCCAAATTAACGATGCAACATTTAAACGTGAAAGGTAGAGAAATGCAGCGTGTGTATTTAGCTACACAACTGTTTAGTAACCACACAGCGCAAGCAATTCTTTATCTTATGCCTGAATCAAGAAAGACTTCTGACTTTGTGAAGCTTGTAAATGATTCATTTGACGTACTGAATTCCAGAGTATCTAATAATGAGAGACCCATAGCCTGCGGATTTGGAGTTCACAAAGACCTACAGGAAAATATTCTTAGAGAATTTGCAGCAGTTTGTGAACGTATGAGAGTTGGAAAAGCTAAACATCTGCTTCCCTTCCAGAAAGGATTTCTGACCTCCATCAGATCACTCTTGGGACTTTCAAATGATTTAAAATCATTAAATATAAAATACATTTTAACAGCCAGGTTAAATCAGGATTTCTTAGAAACCATTTTCTCTCAAATCAGGGGACTCGGGCATTTCTATGACCATCCTTTACCCTCAGAAGTGAAAAGCCGTATTCGTCTTTTACTTTTAGGAGTGAACACTTCTCACATTAATTTCACAAACAAGTATCCTGTTGCCGTAGATGACGACTCTAGTTTCTTGACATCATCACTATTCAACAATGTTTTACCAGATATGATGGCAACATTATCTATGGTGGACGGCGAAACTGAAATGAGAGATGTGATTCTGGATGCAACTGCGTCAACAGCAGCAAATGTTGGCTCAGATTGTTCTTCTGAAGGATTCCGATATTTGGCCGGATATCTCGCCTTCCGCGGGAGATCATACGATCGTTCCCTCGGAATTCCAACAGGAGAACAACTGACTTTGCCTACAGAGACAACGGGATGGATAGAAGCCCTGTCACGAGGAGGATTATTAGTTCCATCCCCAGATTGGCTTCAAAAGGTTAGTCAGTTTGAGCTGACATTTATCCAAATGCATGGAGTCGATTCTCTTTCACAAGAAAGTAACGTCCTAAAAAAACTTTGCTGTGAAATTAGCAGAAAATTTCCGGATGTCGCACCCAAAATTGTTAAAACCTATGCACGCACAAGAACATTTTTAAGAATGCGATGGTGCAACAATAAAGAAAAACTGCGAAAGGCTGCAGCAGCGCATCACAGAAAGATGCAGAAGTACTTAGCATCATCAAAGTAAACGCAACATGTAAGTGAAAAATGTAAATAATTTATTGATTTTTTTCCTGTAATATTTATTTTTGTCCTTATTACTATTTTTCTGTTTTAAATGCGTGAAGAAAGTATTTACAAAGATGTTTTTTAAGGAAAGTAACTTTGTGTTAGAATTTGAGAAAAAAAAAATATTTAATCTTATCATTTTTTCCGTTTGATTTCTAAATTATCGTAACTGACTGACAAAAAATAATATTTCAATTGCACAAACATTTAAATACTTCAAAACTCTTAATTTGAGTTAGAAATAGTTATTGGGTTACACTAAAGCTCCGAATGCTGTGCAATCCAACCTTTCCATCGAGGCTGACGTTGGCCTCGCTTCCAACCCAGTGACGTCACCAGGCTAGCCAATAGAAAACGCTTTCTCGGCGGAGACAACCTTCTCTCCTATCTAATAACCTTGTTGCAGTTAATATATAATCTATATTACTAAAAACTTTTATTTCTCTGTCTGTCTGTCTTTCTGTCTGTCCGGCGCAGTTTTCTAAGAGAATGGAAAATAGAAATAATTTTTACACTGAAACATCCGCGACAGGAATCGAACCTGCAACCTTCTCATCCGAAGTCAGATGCCTTATCCATTAGGCCATAGGGACTACAACTCTCTTCATATGGTTTTTTGACTTATATCTCCTTTCCTTTCCCCTATCAATAAGGAATGTATTCAATCTTTTTTTTGAATCTCAAGATTGTTTATTTATTTCACATCAGTCAGTTTATTTGTAATTCGAAACTGACAATTAGAACGATAATTGCCGAAACGTTGCAATATTTTAAATATTCTTACTTAACCAAATCCTATGTGATATTGAAAAATATGTGGGTGTACACGACAGATGTTGGAGTAAATAAAACAGAGTCAAGAAAGAGAGAAGCACTCTTTTTTTGAGGTGGAATACCGAAAAAATCACTATTTGCAACTCAAAATCCATCAATAAATGTAACTCAAACGTCACTGAAAAGTGACAATTATAATTAAAATGAAAGTCAAAAAAGAATGAAGCGATACTTCAATTAGATAGAATACTGAAAAATCACTTTCTGTAACTCAGAAACCATCAATATTTGGAACACAAAAGCCACTGAAAAGTGCCACTTAGAATAAAAAAAGAGACTCAAAAAAGAAAGAAGCAGTATTTCTATTAGATAGAATACTGAACACTTTTGTAACTCAGAAACCACTGAAAAGTATCATTTGGAATAAAAAAAAAAAAAGAGTCAAGAAATAAGAAGCAGTATTTCGTTAGGTAGAATACTGAAAAATCACTATTTGTAACTCAAAAACCATCACTATTTGTAACTCGAAAACCACTGAAAAGTATCAATAGGAATAAAAATAAAAGTTTGGTCAAGAAAGAAAGATGCACTATTTCTATTAGGTAGAATACTGCTCAGAAGTTAGACGTCTTAGCCATTAGACCACTAGGCCTACATTCTGATCTCTGTAAAAAATAAAAATATATCATAGATATATGATTTACAAGGTGGTTCTAAAAGCAGTCGTAGATTGAGAGAGTATAGACATCAAAAATTAAATTAAAAAAAAAGCTTTTAAAAAATTTTAGTTTTAGTTTCCTTGATGTAATTTGTGTGTATGTGTGTGTGTGTGTGTGTTTTTTAATAAATAAAAAATTGTTTTCCGTTACATAAGGGAGGCTTCCGGAGCGAAGCGACGGGTAGCCGACTAGTTTTATTTAATATAGATAATTTTTAGCGACCCATTTGGGAGCTATTGTTAAAGCGAACAAAGTCGGTGCTATTGCTTTTGTTCTGTCCGTCCTTCAAACCTAAGAACTCCCGAACGGAAGGTCGGATCGACAAACGGATTTCACCATCGTGCTCAGAGACCAAAACACTGCAGGAATCGGGTATTTTCAGGGACCAACGCCCTTTCATATTCGAGATGTTTGGCATTATTATCACTGTACCCTCTTAACAACCCCCGAAAGAAAGATCGGATTCGACAAACAGATTTCATCATTGTGTTCAGAGGCCCAAACAACATAAGAATAGGGTATTTTTAGCCAAACGCTCCACTATGTTCGACGTATTTGGCATTTTATTTTCATTAGATTTCCGCTTTTAGCTTAAATGTCAGAATTTCAACCAGTTCATTTTAGTTTTCAGCTATAGCGTGTTCTGTAAGTTTTGACCCTCATATGCTGAATGTTGTCGGTTCGAATCCTTGTATCAACAGTTTTTTTTCTTTTTTCCTTCTCCTACTCTTTTTTTCTCAATGTCCGCGTGATTTTTTTTTTTATTTCTATTTATTTAATAAAATTCTTATTAGGGAAATTATTTTCTTGTTTTCCTCACTTTCTTTTTATTTTTTTTTCCTATTTTTTTTTATTTTTCCTTTCGTTAATGTACTTCTTTTTTTATATTATTATTTTTAAACTTTGTTATTACTGTTCGCCCTTACATTTATACTTTAGAACAAATTACATTCACTTGTTTAAACACATTCAATTTAAAGGACTTTCGGTAATAACAGACACCCCTTCCCCCCTAATAGTCCATTAAATAAAATATAAAGTGATATCTTAATTTATACAAAAGCATATTAACAAATATCAATATTTTCATACTGAAAAGGTGGCTAAATTGTGTCTTCATTATAGTTTCAGTAGACTTTGTCCTATGTTAGTAAGTTAATGTGGTTTAATGATAAGAGGCTAATCTTGGCTCTACAGCTTCAATTGTCAAAATGTAATATTGAAATTGATTCTAATATCCATAACAAGATCAAGCCTTTACAATCATTGTAAAAGAACATTTTAAAAGTGAATTATGTGTTCAATTTGAATACAAATAAGGTCTTGAAAAACAAGGAAATCTCCTGAGAATCTGTGAATGTAATGAAAAATGGAATACGTAATAATTAATCCTCTTAATAATTTTTCCCATTAATAAAACTTACCCAAATATTATATAAACGTAATATTTTTCATCGTTAATGTAAAAAGGATTTTTAAAAAAGGGCAGTTTCAAGTGCGTTGGCAGTTATGTAATATCTAATGACGTCAGTTATTCAAATCCATCTTATCACTTTTAATAAGAGTGATAAAGTGGATTTGAATAGATTTTAACCATGTGATTAGATATTTCATTATTCATAGTGGGGGAGTGGACTATATGCCATGATTCCCTAAGAATTAGTGAGGAAATCTACTTGCCTGTATATTTAATTTAACTTTGTGGATGTAATTGGGGATGTGATTAGCGATTCTTATATAATATTACACTCCTAGAAATCCTTAATATAAACAACTCCTTTAATTTCTATGATATTTCATTCTTCTTTGCGAGGGACTTCATCAGGTGGTAACAGAGGGAAAAAGCTATTCTTCTTCCCCCACATTTCTTTAGAATTATTATATATTATAAAAGCGTTATTTTGTCTGTCATAAGACTTTACGTTTTTCCCATTTTGTGACCAAACTATAAGAGATAGAGTGGTCATGTAAATGCATAAAATGTAGATCTTTTTAAGACAAACAAAATGCTACAAAAATCTTCCGAAAAAAGGTTTTGGTTTCCAAGATGGCGCCTTTTAAAGGGACAAATTTTGACTTTTTCTCAATTTAAACGAAAAGTATAAAAGATGGAAGAGAACATTATATTGAGAAAATGGTGGCATTTGAAAGTTCAATCGAACGATATATCACTTATTTACAAACGTTTCAGCGCTTGCAAGATACATGCAAAAATGTGAATTTTCGTGTGTGACGCCGACCCGCAATACATCCGAGTTATTCGGAGAAGCCACAACAGGCTGGGAAGTTGTATATTTTCCGACGATCGCAACATTAATTTGCTAAATAAATAAAGTTTGTTTTTTGAATGCTATATATGCAAGGGTTCCGGAGCGAAGCGACGGTACCCGGCTATTATTATTATAATATATAAAAACGTATATTATAAAACGTTATTCTATCTGTCATTCTGTAAGCAAAATGCTAAATTACAAATTACTAAAATGTTACTGAAATAGAGAATCTATTCATAAAAAATCAAAATATATTAAACAACTGTCCAACTATCTGATTGGCGACGTAAATATAGATATTTTCAAAATGAATAAAAACAATGTAGTACAGAAATACGTAAAACTTATGTGCAATAATGGTTTCAAAAATCGTCTTTACGGAACAATAAGAAACTGTACAATTCATGGAAATACGAAAACAAGTATAGATCATATTTTCATAAATAAACATGATATCAAAACACCAGGAATAATATGTAAAGAACGAATCGGATAACAGTTGAAAATGAGAAAATAACAGATCCAAATATAATCTATAAAGAACTAATCAATGATGTTAACAAAATCTACATATATAAGAAAAGTCCTGACTCACCCACTCACTGACTCATCAACGCCCACCCCAAACCCTTGGATCTAGAAAGCTGAATTTTTCCACAGAGGTTTCCTTTATGATGTAGACAAGGAATAATACCGGATTTTTCGAAATTCAGGATAGGGAATAATCTGGCAAACTGACGATGAAGTGTATGGTGGCAACCCCAGGTGTGTGGTGCCAACCCGCAATACACCTGAGTTAAGTGGAGAAGGACACAACGGGCTGGGAAGTCGTATATTCTCCGATCTCAATATTAATTTGCTAAATATATATATATATTTTTTTTTTTAATGCTGTATACGCAAGGGTTCCGGAGCGAAGCGACGGTACCCGGCTAGTAAATAAGAACTAAATAAAACATTTTTGTATTCAAATTCACAAATGAAGACTATAGTATTCAATAACATTCTTATTAATAATGATAACAATTAACCAGAATTTTTTTCTGGTAAAAATATTTATTGTTGACCTCTACAAAGGGTGTACATATATTTAGTTTGTTATTGGTCATTTAAAAAAAAATATTAATAACAATTTTTCTCTAGATTTTAATTTTTTTTTCTTGTACGGAAATTCCACTTAATTTCAGAATGCCCCATAAATAATGATTTACATTTTTGATATTTTTTTAAAAAATTGATTTACTTCAAGTTCTACTGTAAAATAAAAACAAAAGAACGCACATAACTAAACAAAACAAAAATTCACTGAGCTAATTTTTGATATTGGTGCTGAAAATCGAAGACAGTACTGTTTCAAGGCTAATTGGCCTCTCATCAGTCCAATCCGCCCAGCATACCAAGCTCAGTGAAATGGGATGAAATGGGCCAATATACAAAACAGATAAACATATAAATCAATGACCCCTGAATTACAAAAACATCAAAACAAAATCAACAATAAAAAGGAGGGGGGGGGAGAATTAATCCCCGCTAGCGTTTAGCTTAGCATCAATGGATTAATTTATAACAAAGTTAGTATTTAGACAAGAAAATTAACGTGTGTTAGAAACATTTTACTGTAAAATAAAAACAAAGAACGCACATAACTAAACAAAACCAAAATTCACTGAGCTATTTTTTGATATTTGATCTGGGAATTGGAGGCAGCACTGTTTCAAGGCTAATCGGGGGTCGTCCATTAATTACGTGGGGTCAAAAGGGGGAGGGGGGGTCCGGCAAAATCTCACCAAATCTCACCAAGGGGGAGGGGGGGGTCCAAATTTTTGAAAAAACACCTCACGTAATTAATGGACAGCCCCTTGGCCTCTGATCAGTCCAATCCGCCCAGTATACCAAGCAAACCAAGAAAAGGCCCTTAATATAAGAACCCGGTGATGGTCGTGATGGGACACTTTGGTAGCAGTGTCGCCTTCCTTGTGTGGTGTCCCTTCCCCGCCCCCCCTCCCCCATGGGAGAGCGAATTTTTCACTTTCTGCAATAAAAGTTACTTTGTGACTTTGTGACTTTGGGGGCCCGAGAAGGAACCCTAAATATAAGGGACCGTTGTCGGTCGGAGGTGGGACACTTAGGCCCTTGTGTCGCCTTCTCCCACCCAAGTGCGGTATCCCTCACCAAATAGAAGAACGAATTTTTTACTTTCTACAGTAGACTTGGGGGCCCGAGAAAAGGGAACTGAATAAAAAGGCCCAGTGTTCTACTAATTTAGAAATCTTCGCGAGCATGTTCATAACAACTCACCAAAGTTTCATCGCAATCTCATGAATGGTGTAGGAACGCATACGCGACAAACAAAGAAACATTCAATTTTATATATTAAGATATTTGCTCAAATTTCATCAATTATATTTGTTCGATTACATTTACTACAATCGAGTGTCACATTTAGTCCCTCGTATAAGTTCAGTGATTTTGATACGTGTGTCAATTACGCCGCTCAAAAAAGGCAATTATTGTTTTTAAAAAAGATAATCAACGAAGTCCTTGACCTTTTTTGTTTCTTTCATTATAAATTAAGCATTAATATTTTTATCATTATTATTATTATTTGCTCATCAAATCGAACGTACGCTTAAAAGTGAAAATATAGGTGTCTCATGATCACGAACGCCACTCGTGATTGAACGAATCTTTCCGAAGTTAAAACTTCTGAAAATTTATCATCGATCTTCAATGACACAACAACGACTGAACTCCGTTGCCATTGCGGCCACTGAATTCTATGTCTTTCAATGACACAACAATGACTGAACTCTCTTGGTATTATGGCCACTGAATACTGTCTTTTGCAAGAGATAGACTTCCAAGAGATCCTAAAAGATTTAGCCACAAAAAAATTTGAGGAAAGTGAATATTTAACGTTTTGCTGGTTTAATAAATTTTTTTTTAAATTTTTATTTAATAATTTTTGTTTAATAATAATTTTAATTTATTAAAATAAATAATAATTTTAATTTATTAAAATTAATAATTATGATTGTTTGTTTTGTGTAATAAAATTGCTTTAGTAAAATTATTGGTTGATAAAATTAAAACTATATTAGAAGATAATTTGCGAGGGGGGCCCTGGCATTTCGTCTGCCCAGGGTTCTTCACAGAGTTTAATCCGGCACTGATCACCGCTTCAATTTTTAGCGACCCCTTTGGAAGCTATTAGGATAGCGACGAAAGTCGGTAGCTATTGTAGACAAAATAACTTCTTGTATACTTCTCTTTTACTTCATTAGAATATTTCAAATGATCTACTCGACTATTCTTCTTCATTATACATATATATATATATATAATAACATCTATAAAAAGGAATATATTATTCCTCTATTTATCATATTTTAAAATCATACAAACAATTAAAATCATATAAACAATGAATTTCACTATTTCTTATTAATAATATAAAAGTATGATACAAATGCACAATGATATTTCTCCAATTATACGTAGGAATAGATTTTTTTAGGGCCAACGTCCCCCCACGTTACCAAAGTTCTGCTATTAATAAAATGGTTTGGGTTTTTTTTGTCCTCTTTTCCATCTACTGTACTCCCGGTCTAACTGTAAAAGAGAACCATTTTTAAAAGTAGGTTTTATATATGTTTAAATAAGTGTTTAAAAAATTAATAAAACGAAATTGGTATAACTCATTTAGCATGTGTAGATAATGACAAAGCATTTGATAATATCTGTTAAAAAATGTGGTATACAATAGAAAATGTGGTTCACACATCTATAAAGATCATATCGATGGCTTAGCGCAAAAGTAGCGAATATCCAGTAAACACAAAATTAGGGTTTTGTGGCGAATAGGTATCTTGAAGAGCCTTCTTGTAGGGTAAAACTAGCAAATCTTTTAAAATGGCATATTTCCTATGATTTTAGGACCTAAACTAGCGAAAATGTACCCATTTCCCCCTCTAATTATGCTTTTTCTCAATACTTGCATCTTGGATATTCGCTACTTTTGCGCTAAGCCATCGATATATAGCCTTTAAGAAAGTCCAAAATTACTACGGAGATCGAAAAAAAGAATAAGACAAGAGAATAATATTTCACCAATCAAAAACGCAGAGAAAAAGTATAAGGAAGTATAAAAATGAGAGATCAATTTTACTTACATATAAACCTTTTTACAGACGATCAGGTGATTATATGTTAGTAAATTCAGACTTCCGGTTTTTGCCTCTTTTTGTGTCTCCTTTTTCTTCGATTAATAACATGCTATAGAATGTTGAAGAACCTGTATGCTAACATCTCTTTCAAAAAAAATGCAGTTTACGATGAAGATAACATGGTAGAACAAAACCATAAAATAAATAAATACCAATGGAAAGCGTTAATATTTTATTGAATTTAAAAGTTAATAATATTTGCTACAAGTTTTAATAAGGAACCTTAAGATTTTAAACAGGTCATTCTGATTGTGAAATATCAACTTAAAGGCTATGGGAAGAGTCAGTTAACCGTTCTATCCATAGTCCTAGAAAAGAAATAATTTTTTAGTTATTTAAGTCTCTTCGACAAATATTTGAGGGATTTACTTTTATCTGATACGTACGTAAACTACTGAAAAGCGAGGCTGTGTTTCAGATTTACTGTGATATCAGATTTCATAAAACTGTTAAAGCAGTCATTGCAGTAACACAGCATTTCTAACCGTGTTTTGATCAGGACATTGCCTTGGAATAAAATGTTCGCGAGAAATGCTTATATATAAATTATATATTTGTCGTTATTAAAATTAAATTTATTTTTTTTATAGAAAATAAAATATATCGTAAAGAATCATTCAAAAATATTTTTATTAACTTTATAATGTGATTTCGTTATAACAATAATAGCAATATATGCGTA
>JAFIDM010130733.1:0-12130 GCA_023159025.1 Thereuonema tuberculata
GCCGCATCAGCGACCTTAGAGGAGACATAGCCAGGCTCACACAATACTGTGCAGGAAACAAAACAAAGAAACTTATGTCCCAGGTCAGGAAGATATTCAAGCAACTAAACACTCGCCCTTCATACTCAAACCATCATAACCAGGTTCAGGAACATCTCGACACACTAAAACAAAAACTCAGTGCACTTGCAAAAAGATTACAAAGATACAAACAGTGCACTCTAAGCAAACAACAGAACAATACTTTCCAATACAATGAGAAAAAATTCTACACATCCCTTTCATCTCCCTCCACTGCACCCAACACAAACACACCGACCAGCGAGGCATTACATGAATACTGGTCGTCTCTGTGGTCAAACCCCATCCCCCACAATGACAAAGCACCATGGATCACAGATAAAGAACAACTCGCTGAACACTTACCCTTCATGCCCTTCCATGATATTACTCTCGCAGACATACAGACAGCACTAAAACATTCACACAATTGGAAGGCTCCTTGTGCAGACGGCGTTCAGAACTTCTGGATCAAGAGGTTCACGTCCCTGCATGGGAAGCTAGCTGTTGCACTCACTGACATAATCCAACACCCAGAATATATGCCTCTTTTCCTCATACAGGGTGTCACTTACCTACAGAGCAAGAACACTGAAACAGCACACCCTGCAAATTACCGTCCAATCACTTGCCTCCCCACACTTTACAAACTCCTCACCTCCTGCTTTACAGACAAAATATACACACACATCGAGACACATAATATTCTTTCCGAACAGCAGAAGGTCTGTCGCAAGAATTCCCAGGGTTGTAAGGAGCAACTCCTTATTGACTCTGTAATCCTGCGCCAGGCGCGCGCGAAGAATAGGAACTTACACATCGCATACATCGACTACAAGAAGGCATTTGACTCAGTCCCCCATTCCTGGCTTTTGCACACTCTTCAACTCTACAAAGTACACCCCAAGATCACGGCATTCTTGGATGCCAGGATGAAGAGATGGAGCACAACACTACACCTATGCACCTCCAACATCTCCATCACTACAGTCCCCATTCCCATAAGGAGAGGTATTTTCCAGGGAGATTCCTTGAGTCCTCTTTGGTTCTGCCTCGCCTTGAATCCATTAAGCCACATGCTAGACAACACAAAACACGGTTATAGGCTTACCTCAGGCACTCTGACACCATATAAAATCACACACTTACTCTACATGGATGATATTAAACTCTACGCCACAAACAACGCACAACTTACTAATTTACTACAAGTCACAACCCAGTTCACCAAAGACATTGGGATGCAATTTGGAATCGACAAATGCCGCAAGCTATATACAGGGTGTTTCAAAAATACACGGCATAATTTCAGGTATGTATTTCCCACATGTAGACAATCAAAATAGTTCATTACAACATATGTCCGGAAATGCTTCATTTCCGAGTTATGGCCTTCACAACATTGAAAATCACCGGAACGTTTTTCGTTCCGCCGGTCGTTGCCATTACAGAAGATGTTCAAAATGACCACCTCCTGCTTGAATACAGACCTCACATCGATGTCTCAATGACCTGCGAACACGATCCCACACTCCAGGAATGTTGCGTATGTCCTCAGAACGTGCCACAATTCGATTCCGAAGGGATTCCAAATCAGGCACCGGAGACGAATAAACCAATGATTTTAAATGGCCCCACAAGTAGAAATCGAGAGGGTTCAGATCAGGTGAGCGTGGAGGCCAAGCAATTGGGCCACCTCTACCTATCCATCGATCAGGAAACGTTCGATCCAAGTACCGGCGAGCCGTACGACTGAAGTGTGCAGGAGCGCCGTCATGCAAGAAGTGAGCGTGCTGACGATCGATCAGTGGAGTGTCGTCATAAACATGAGGTATGGTGTTTTCCAGGAAGTTTGTGTACGCCTGCCCCGTAAGTCTGTTTACAAGTACATGGGGTCCAACTAATCGATCACCAATGATACCAGCCCACATGTTGAGGGAGAACCGCACCTGGTGATGAGATACAACAGTTGCATTTGGGTTTTCATACGCCCATACATGCTGATTGTGGAAATTTGTTATGCCATCTCGTGTGAACTGTGCTTCATCTGTAAATACGAAAAACGTTCCGGTGATTTTCAATGTTGTGAAGGCCATAACTCGGAAATGAAGCATTTCCGGACATATGTTGTAATGAACTATTTTGATTGTCTACATGTGGGAAATACATACCTGAAATTATGCCGTGTATTTTTGAAACACCCTGTATAACACGAGGGAAGACTACGAATTTGGAGGGTTTTGAACTGGACCATGGGTTGGCCATCCAATCCATCGAAGAGGGAGAGACCTACAAGTACCTGGGCTTCCAGCAAGCGCGCGTCATTGACAACGCAAACATCAGAAACGCACTCAAGAAAACATATCGTGCTCGCGTTCACAACATCCTCAAAACACAACTCAATGCCAGAAATAAAATTAAAGCCATAAACATTTTTGCCTTCCCCACACTAACATATTCGTTCGGCATAATTTCATGAACAAACACTGAACTCGAAGCACTACAATGCAAAACACGCACTACATTCACGAACCACAACATGCACGACCCCAAGTCCGCTACGGAAAGGATGACTCCTCCCCGCAAGGAGGGAGTCCCAGGACTCATCAATCTCATCACCCTACACAAGTACACACACTTGGGGAACACTTCCACCAAAGAGCACAACTCCACTCAGCCATTGTCAAGGCTGACACACACTTCACACCCCTGGACCTCGCAAACCCTTCTCTAACACTCACCACTCCCGACACCCACACACAGCAGCTGCGTGATTCATGGGCTCGTAAGGAACTCCATGGCAGACATCGCCACGAACTCAGCCAACCTCATGTCGACATGGAAGCGTCGAACAGATGGCTGACGAGTGGTGAGCTGTTTGGGGAGACCGAACGGTTCATGATCACAATACAGGACCAAGTCATCCCAACACTCAACCACAAGAAACACATTCTACACGACGCAAACACACACGACGACAGATGCAGGAAATGCCACACTACACATGAGACGATCGACCACATAATATCTGGCTGTCCCCTTCTGTCCCAAACAGACTACCTCCACCGACACAATCAGGTAGCATCGATCGTTCATCAACAGCTAGCACACAAACACTCACCTATTAAGAACACGGTCCCATACTACAAGTACACACCACAAAGCGTACTAGAGTCACCCTCACATAAGCTGTACTGGGACCGCCCCATTCACACAGACAAAACTATACATCACAACAGACCTGACATTACACTTGCTGATAAGGTCAACAAACAGACCTATCTCATTGATATTGAGTTCCCATCAGCAAGAACATGCAGAAAACTTACGCTTTTAAGATAAGTAAATACACAGACCTAGCACACAAGCTCCAGAAGCAGTGGAGGCAGGACCGAGTACATGTTGTACCCATCATTCTGTCCGCTACTGGTCTGGTGCCTCACACATTGCATCACAGCCTCAGCACACTAGGACTTCATAAAAACACTTATGCACAACTCCATAGTTCGGAAATTTATAGACACAAGCATACGTTCCTAATTATTCTTCCAAACTCTTTTTTTTTATACACTTGGCAATTGTGCTTTGGTCCTTGACCCGCCATATTGTTTTAGCTGGGGAAACCCATGTTTTGAAACTTTTTCCTTTATAAAAATAATAATAATAGTAATAATTTCAGCATGTTCATGCTGATAGGCACTGCAATATTAATGATCTGTTGTTGACCTTATCAAAAACTTAAATGTCAGATTTGTTGTGATGTATGGTTTTGTCTGTGTGAATGTGACGATCCCACCACAGCTTACGTGAGGATGACTAATATATTTTTTAGTATGTACTTTTTGTACGGGACCATGTTCTTGCTAAGTGAGTGTTTGTATGCTAGCTGCTGATGAACAATCGACACTATCTCATTTCGTTGTGTCGGTGGAGGCAATTTGTTTGGGAGAGAAGGGGACAGCCTGATATTATGGGATAGAAACGTCTCATGCGTAGTCTGGCATTTCCTGCATGTGTCGTGTTGCGTGTTTACATCGTCTAGGATGTGTTTCTTTAGTTGTGTATGGGGATGACTTGGTCCTGTATCGCGATCATGAACAGATGACCACTTGTCAGCCATCTGTTTGACGCTTCCATGTCGACATGAGGCTGGCAGAATTCATGGTGATGTCTGCCATGGAGTTCCTTACGAGCCCATAATTCACACAGCTGCTGAGTGTGGGTGTTAGGGGTGGTGATGTCGGAGAGGGGTTTTCGAAGTCCAGGGGTGTGAGGTTTGTTTCAGCCTTGACAATGGTTGAGTGTAGTGTTATTGTGTTGTGCTCTTTAGTGGAAGTGTTTCCTAATTGTTTGTACTTGTTTTTCGTGTAGAGTGATGAGGTTGATAAGTTCTCGACCTTCCTCCTTGTGGGGAAGAGTCATCCTTTCCATTGCAGACTTAAGGTGACACATGTTGTGTTTTGAGAATGTAGTGTATGTTGTTAATTGCAGTGCTTCGAGTTCGGTGTTTGCCCATGGAATTACGGTGAACGACTTTGTTAGTGTGGGAATGGCAAAAGTATTAATGGCTTTAATTTTTTTTCTGGCGTTGAGTTGTGTTTTTAGGATGTTTTGAAAACCAGCACCAAAGGTGTTCTTGAGTGCATTTTTCATGTTTGAGTTGTCAATGACGTGCACTTGCTAGAAGCCCAGGTACCTGTAGATCTCTCCCTCTTCCATGGATTGGATGTCCAACCCATGGTCCAGTTCCAAACCATCCAAATGCGTAGTCTTCCCGCATATTATATGTAGCTTGCAGCATTTGTCGATTCCAGATTCTATCCCAATAACTTTGGTGAACTGTTTGGTGACTTGTAGTAAATTACTAAGTTGTGTGTTGTTTGTGGCGTAGAGTTTAATATCATCCATGTAGACTATGTTTGATTTTGTATGGTGTCACAGTGCCTGGGGAAAGCCTATAATCGTGTTTTGTGTTATCTATTATGTGGTTCAGTGGATACAAGGTGAGACCGAACCAAAGAGGACTGAAGGAGTCTCCCTGTAAAATACCTCTCCTTATGGGAATGGGATCTGTAGCGATGGGAGGTGTTAGAGGTGCGTAGATGTGTTTCAACTCTTCATTGTGGCATCTAAGAAAACAGTGATCTTTGGGTGTGTTTTGTAAATATGAAGAATGTGCAGGAGCTAGAAATGAGGGACAGAATCAAATGCGTTCTTGTAGTCGATGTATGTGATATGTAAGTTCCTATTCTTCGCGCGCATCTGGAGCAGGATTACAGGATCAATAAGGAGTTGCTCCTTCGAACCCTGGGAATTGTTGCGACAGCCCTTCTGCTGTTTGGAAAGAATGTTATGTGTCTCAGTGTGTATGTAGATCTTGTCTGCGAGGCAGGAGGTAAGGAGTTTGTAAAGTGTGGCTAGGAATGTGATTGGACTGTAGTAAGCAGGCTGTGCTGTTTTAGTGTTTTTACTCTGAAGGTATGTGACACCCTGTGTGAGGAAACGATGCATATGTTCTGAGCGTTGGATTATGTCAGTGATTTATTAATTTTATATTTTGAAATAAATATTATAATATTAAACCTATTAATAATTTAAGTTAAAAATGCAATGTTTAAATAATTACAACATTTTACGAAAATCATCTATAAATCATTAGTTATAAAATTGAGAATACAGTGTTAATTTTGTCACTGGCATTCTGAATTAATTTACACGTTTTCATAAAAAAAAATCATAATTCAGTTTTTCTAATTAGGTTTTGTTATTGTTTTCCTTTTTGTTTTTAATAATAATAATAATAATTTTTTTTTTTATTAACATAAATAGATAACACAGTACAGTCCCGTTAGGGAGGTATCCCTATCAACGGGTTCTGATAATAATAATTATAATTTTGTATATTATTATTATTATGATTATTATTATTAAAATTGTTACTTCATTACATATTTTTGTAATATACAAATCATGATTCTGTCAAAATAAATCTATAATAGATATCTATGTGTATTTCAGTTCGTTGTTATATTTTATAAGCCATTCTTCAAGAATTTTTTTCAATCTAAAATTCTTTGAAATATCATTGACATTTGTTAAACCAATTTTATTAATAATATATTATAATAGATAAATTGACTTATTCTTTCCATAATTGTTTGAGATTTTTGGATATTGTGGTTTTAAATAGTTATTATTTCTGAAACTGTAATTACTATTATTAGGTATGTTACTTTCATGAATTAGAGTGAAGAAATTACTAAATATCAAATTATTATAAAATTTCTGTTGATGTGTGGATATTTTACTTTTAATCAAAAGATCATTATCAATCTTTTTGATTTTGTTATTACAAGACTAAAAAACTAATTTTAATATTTTTTGAAGATTATTTAGTTTTTTTGATGATTTTTATGTTTTGTTCCATACTGAGTTTCATACTTTCTTGGAAGTCAAAAAATGCAAATTAAATCTTAATTTTTGTTTTAATTATTGTATTTAATTTAGTATATAAATGTTTAATATGTGTATCCCATATAAATGTACCATTTATAATGATTCCAAGATTTTTAATTGTAGTTATATTACTGATTTTGTGACATTTTTTACATTACGAAAACTTTTCATATAGATATTTGTGATTATGATAATAGATTTTTGATATAAAAGCATTTATTTGTTTTCTAGGATGTATGAGCATACATTTGCTTTTATTTTCATTAATTTGCAGTTTGTTATTGTGTATCCAACACTGTAGTAAATTAAAATCATTTTGTACAACTTTATTTATTCTTAATAAATAGAAAACACGACATCTTCATCTTTTTAAAAACATTGCTATATTTCGCAGATATATTTTATCTGCTTCTTCGGGCTTAGAATATTCTTCATCAACAAAAAGTTTAAATGATAGAATAATAACAATATATGGTAATTACAATGTGGACAATCCAGGGCCATACATGTCAGATCATATCCATATTAATTTGTAATTATTGTTTTAACAAAACCAAGTAAGTATGAGCCTGATAATAGTAAAAAAATAACGTTATAACAATAAAATTTTGTAATCTTTTTACAATGAATTAGTATATTATTGGAATTTTTTGACATCCATACAATTTTTCATGAATTTATCTAATATAATTTGGCTTACTTCGACACCTTTTTGTTTGTTAAAGCATCTGAAGCTTCTTATTAGGCAAGTCTCGAACATAACCCTTAGTTCTGTATTATGTATATTCTTGAAAACAATTTGCACGATCCAATCCACAAAGCTGCTAATATATCCTTACCGGATATTGAGAAATTAGAGGATAAGTCTGAAAGACGAATAATGAAAGAAAAGTCGGAGAGAGCTTTTGGAACTATTGTGTCACTGCCCGAAGATAAATTTAAACTATTGATAAAAGAAGAAGCTGACCCAAGCATCTTGTTACATAACTAGATAGTAAGTACAACAAATTAAATCACCTTAAAATCTCATGTTTGAAACGCAAAATTTATAATGCTACCGATTTCAAGGAAGGTAAAGATGTAGGGCAAGCCATTTTCAATATCAAATTATTGTTGATGGATTTGACACAAATTGGTGGTACGATCGATGAAAAAGAATTATGTTGGGTACTATTATCAGGTCTCCCTTCCAATTTTGATTCAACTGCTCAAGTCTTAGCATTAACGGAAGGTACTCCACAGTTTACCTTAGATACATTGATTGATAGAATTCTGCATGAGGTAGAGAGAAAATAATATAAATGAATTTTACGTGCATGAATAATGTTTAGTAAAATTGAATTCAAAGCCAACGCACAAATCTAATTAAAAATACAAGATATAATAAAGAATTGAAAGAAATACTTGATAAACACACTGAAAAACATTTTAAGTTATATATTTATGAAAAAATGACAAAAAACATACATTACTTAATTAAAAAGGGGGTCCTTGGACAGTTTCGGAGGCGTCAAGTCCTCCATCGTCAGCAAGATTAAAAAGGATAAAAAGAATGGGAAGGCAATGGTTTATGAAGGCGAGCGAACAACTTTCAAATTTCAAAAAGTTGACTGTCCAATCTTGTAGCAGCTCCTGGGAGCCGCGGCGGTCATTGGTTATGCTGCCAGATGACACAGGGGCATCTCCGATGGTCGTGGGGTGGGGGGTGTTGTCGGTGGGTTTCTCTGGACTGCTTGTGTTGAGGGTGTCCTTGCGTTCGTCCTTGGGGGGTGTCTTTTTTCTTGATGGGTTGTTGAATTGTTTATTTGATGTTTTAATGGGGATTGCCTTATATACTTTTGGTGCATTGATTGTTATTATTATTATTATTATTTTTTTTTTTTGTAGTTGGTTTCAAAAACGTTTGGTGTGAGTTGGAATATTGGTGAAGAGTGTTCATTTTCTTAATATAGTTTTGATCTGTTTTCGGAGTTCATTCTGGAGGGACGCATTGGAGCAATATTTTCTGACATTGTTGTTGGAGAGTCTTGTGTTGTAAGAATTCGATAAGTGGATGATGATGGACTCTTTAATCTTCCGTTTTTTGTCGTCTTTTTCATGGTGGATGACTGTGGCATTCTTGAAGTCGGGGTTGTGACTGTATCTATGCATGTGGTGTGAAATCATGGAGGAGTCGGTATTGATTGTTCTGCATGCGTATTTGTGATTGTAAAGTCTTTTTTGCAAGGAAAAGCTGCTTTCGCCGATGTAGAAACAGTCGTGGTTTTTGCAGGGGACTTTGTAAATTATGCCATGAAGATCTTGTATCAGGGGTTTGTTAGTTCTGTTATAATTTAGTTTGCTATTTAGAGTGAATACGGGATGAATTTCAGAGTCCTTGAAGATTTCTTTCAATTTTAGTTCCCATTGTTTTATATATGGAAAACTAATATAGAGGTTTGTTTGGTTGTTTGGATTTTTTGTTTTGGGGTTGTAAATATTTTGAAAAATTTTTCGGATAGTTTGGTTAATGAATTGTAGGGGGTAATCGTTGTTTAATAGTAATTGTTTTATGTAATGGATCTCATTGTTTAGGGCGGGTTTGTTTGTGTTGGTGATATAGTATTATTTAAAACCCCTGTGAAATTTATTTCTACGAAGTTGAAGTTTTAAAGAAGAAAAAAAAAATTTGAAAGAAACATTTTAAAATTGCTTGAAAATAAATTTATTTTATTTTAATTAAAATAATGAGCAAAGCTCAGGTGATACAAATTTTGAATATGCAAATTTGTAATGACGTAGTGAATACTTGACTTGTGACAATTGAAGTTATGCTTGAGTTGAGAGTAGTGACAGTTGAAGCTTGGAGCTCTAAGGAGACGGAGATCGTCCAATCGTGTGTGCTCCGAGAAACCTGCGGGAGACTCGAATTGTCTCTGAAGGGAGAAGGTAGAAATGGTTCTATTTTCCCTGATGTAACGCAGTCAAATAACTTGCGTCTACCACAATAGAAGTTGACGATAAGTATTATAATCTTTAGATTATTATTATGAATAATTCAACTGAACAGTAAAATCTTGTAACAGCTACGATGAAATTGAAGTAAACGCAAATGCGGTAATTAATTTTATGTTAAGGCTAATCCATTAAGACGAGTACATTAATTACTCAAGGGAAGCAGAAGTCTAAAGTGAGCTTTACTAGAAAACCTGAAATGGAAGATAATAGAAAGGGACTTTCCATGTATTACTAATATTGATGAATTAGAAGTAGACGAAGTTTATTTTGCATAAGTTAAGGATAACGGAACTCAAGTTAATAGATTAGAAGAATCTTAAATAGTCAGAAGAATTTACTACAGTAGATTCGTTATTAAGCTGACGAAGAGGAAGTTGATATTTCCGGAGTTTAATTAGACATTCAATTCATTTGAATTCTATTATCCATTACAGTAAATTCTAAGACTTTGAAAGAGATTAATAGATATAGTTAATCAAGTACTAATAGTTTATTTCAACGGACGAAGAAAGAAGAAGTTCCGATTTACTTAAAGAGAGGGATATTTCGAAGACCCGAATATCACTAGAGGATATCGAAGAAGGCGTACAATTATAAGATCCGAAGTTAACCGTCATTAAAAGGATTAATGATGAATGCGGTTTAAATATAGGACCATTTACTAATACATATTTGTATTGATACACATAAGGTGAGAAGCTATCATCTTGGTTGAAATTGTAGAATGGTACCAAAGTGAAAAGGATCATTACGACGTTGATAAGTTTCAAACGGAAACTGAATGCTTCGATATTGTGATTATAGTGTAAGTGTCAAGAGAGTTGCAGTTCATCTTCAAGTAGGTACTGCTATTGAAGACATCAACTGTAAGTTTGACTTAAACTATTTCTTAACGATTGAAGATAAGATTTAAAGTAAAGACTCACACAGTAATATTCTTTCTTATTACTAATTATACAGTGAAAGTTCATGCTTAGAATTCAAATCTAGAGTGACATATATTATATTCAGAATAGTGTTAATTACATTCATACTAGTGAAAAGCCATACTAGAAATTCTTTATGAATGAAAATAATTTATATTTAAATCAAAGAGTAATATTTGATTTGTGTTATATTCATTAAGATAAAGTCTTTTATTAATTATTAATTACAAACTTCAAACTGAATTAGTAGAAGCAGAACTATTGAACATTTAATTTAATTCAGTATCCTAGTGATTTGATATTACTAAAGTATAGAGATGTATGAACTAAATGTGAAATCATAGTATAGCATTGTTGAATCTTAAACTTTGAATAGAAACTAGATAGTAGAAATATATTGTTATATATTATTAGTTTTAGGAAGTAGTGATCACCTTCCCAGATTGTACTTTGTATATATTTATGAAAATTTACATTTTTCATTTATTAAACTTTTTACAAATTTTTTTTAAAACACCTAGCTATACTCTTGCAGTCCACTCTGTTACACAAGTATGCGTTCTGTTTTAATCTCGCATCAGTTTGATGCATAGTTGAAGGCTCTATCAATCATCATTTTTATTATGTTGTATTTGTAAGCATACGGGATTGCAGAGTGGAAATTTTGGATTCTACCTGAAAAAGTGGGTTTTCGGTAGCAAGTTGTCTGGAGTTTGTTTTTGTCTTTGTGAATGAGGATGTCTAGAAAGGGAATTTGGTTATTTTCCTTGCAAAAAAGACTTTACAATCACAAATACGCATGCAGAACAATCAACACCGACTCCTCCATGATTTCACACCACATGTATAGATTCAATCACAACCCCGACTTCAAGAATGCCACAGTCATCCACCATGAAAAAGACGACAAAAAACGAAAGATTAAAGAGTCCATCATCATCCACTTATCGAATTCTTACAACACAAGACTCTCCAACAACAATGTCAGAAAATATTGCTCCAATACGTCCCTCCAGAATGAACTCCAAAAACAGATCAAAACTATATTAAGAAAATGAACACTCTTCACCAATATTCCAACTCACACCAAACGTTTTTGAAACCAACTACAAAAAAAAATAATAATAACAATCAACGCACCAAAAGTATATAAGGCAATCCCCATTAAAACATCAAATAAAAAATTCAACAACCCATCAAGAAAAAAGACACCCCCCAAGGACGAACGCAAGGACACCCTCAACACAAGAAGTCCAGAGAAACCCACCGACAACACCCCCACCCCACGACCATCGGAGATGCCCCTGTGTCATCTGGCAGCCCAACCAATGACCGCCGCGGCTCCCAGGAGCTGCTACAAGATTGGACAGTCAACTTTTTGAAATTTGAAAGTTGTTCGCTCGCCTTCATAAACCATTGCCTTCCCATTCTTTTTATCATTTTTAATCTTGCTGACGATGGAGGACTTGACTCCTCCGAAACTGTCCAAGGACCCCCTTTTTAATTAAGTAATATATGTTTTTTGTCATTTTTTCATAAATATATAACTTAAAATGTTTTTCAGTGTGTTTATCAAGTATTTCTTTCAATTCTTAGTTTTGCCACACACGTTAAATACACCAAGATATAATAAAAAAAAAATTATTACAACAATCGATTTCGCTAGCATTTGAGCATAGCATTTTCAAGTT
>JAFIDM010130734.1:0-12124 GCA_023159025.1 Thereuonema tuberculata
TAGTGTTTTTCATTGATTCTTCTACAGTTAGTGTTTTTCATTGATTCTTCTACAGTTAGTTTGAAAGGTGTGCTTCTGTATAACGGTAATAAATTCTCGTAGTACCTGTGGCCCATGCTGCTGCTAATATGAAATATGAAATTTATTATTGGAAAAGCTCCAGTATGAAATATATGAAAGGAGTATCTGTGGTGATTTGAAGGTTATTGCACTCTTACTTGGCTTGGAACTTGGTTACACATAGCACTGTTGTTTTTTTGTGTGAATGGGACAGTAAATGAAAAGTTTTCAGAAAAGAATGGTCCAAACATGAATTACTCGTTCCTGAACAGAGAAACGTGTTAAATATCCCATTAGTCAATCCTGAAAAAATGTATTTACCTCCATTACACATCAAACTAGGGTTCATGAAAATTTGGTCAAAGCAATGGACAAGAATAGCCCTGGGTTCATATTTTTGAACCCACGATTAGTGATGGAAAAATTAAAAAAGGAATATTTTTGGGTCCACAGATAACAAAAAGTTTGAGGAACATTTAAATCAAGTGGTAAAAGCAGCCTGGCAATCATTCCAAAATGTTACTCAGATTTTTGGAAGGAATTGAAAGGCAGAAACTATTGTGATATACAGTCAAACCCCGTTACAGTGAACTTCAAGGGATCGAAATTTCGGATCACTATAACCAGGAGTTCACTATATCCGTTCCGTTATACGTGCATTGCACGGCAAGGGACCAAACATTTCATTCATTATATCCAAGAGTTCATTATAAACCGTGTTCAGTATAGCGGGGTTTGACTGTAATTAGTAAAATCTTCTGAAATCATATAAAGTCATGGGATGTAATAAGTCCTTGAAAATACATTTCTTGGACTCACACACAAACTTCTTCCCAGAAAATCCAAGGCAGTCAGTGATGAGCACGGAGAACACTTTCACTAGCAAATTTCTACAATGGAAAAGAGGTATCAGGCAAATGGAGTTCACGTATGCTGGCTGATTATTGTTGGACCATCAAGAGATGCTCCACAGGAGAATACTGCTTTCTACGTAAGGCAGAATGTTTGTGCATTAGGTTCTTTTGTATTATTTAAGTATTAAATTTCCTAAAATCAAAAACACCTGTCTCTTGAAAACCTTGCCTGATGAATGTATTTTCAGTCACCTACTTTAGTTCCTGGGACAAAAAAAAAGTTTTATTTTGTCCCCCAATGTAATTTAATGTTTCAAGAAGTGACTACGTATTAAGTTAAAACTATTTTCTGTGTTAACTTTATTTGAATGTCAAGTTTGTACATGCTATAACTAGAATATATTTTGATTTAATATTCAAAGAGAAAATGGGCTCTTGTGTTATTTCAAATTCCTAATTTTATTTATTTCGATTCATAAGCTGAGCTAAGTAATTTCAAGTACACATATCAAAGTGGTAAAATAAACTTTACAGTTTATTTCTTATTAAATTGCATACTGTGATTCCTATCCACTACAGTAGCTTACAAATCACCTGTTTTTCATTATGGTGTATTTGTTTTAGATGATGTTTAGAGATGAAGTGAACCAATGCAAAAATATTCAAATAAATCGAAACACAAACTTAAAGACCTGGAATTAGTTATGAACTTTTGTTGTTTTTTTTTTAATTTTAAGATACTCTGCAGTTTCAAATCCAATGATGTTCTCTTAGAATGGATGATACAAGTCAAGAAATATTCAGATGTTTCATGCCTGGAAACCAAGAAAACATTCCACTTAAATTAACATCGTTATGACAATTCTTCTAAATCAGTTCTAATATCATTCATTTTCAATAAGATTGTCTAAAATTTCCAAAAGTACTATTACCTAGGCAGCTGAGGTTGTACATACAAAAATTTGTTGTACTATTACAAAGGTTGGTCGAGTTCTGAAATAAAACTCATTTATAATCTTGCCTAAAACACTCCATATATATGGCTTAAAAATTATCTCATTGTGTGATGCTAGAACCAATTTACTTATATAATAGTAACTTATATACTGGTAAGGGCTCTGATGCTTAAATCCTATCTGATTCTCAAAAACAACTGATGCTTAAATCCTTTCTGATTCTCAAAAACAACTTGTAGTGCGTAACCATGTAACCCTACAGCTTTGGCCCATAAATGGCAGCAAACATTAATAATGAGTGACAACTGGTTCAATTCAAGATAGATAGTTTAAGATAGGTGGACTAATATTTGTTAGAACTCAAAAGAAGACTATAAGGGAGATTCCACATCTTCTCAACCAAAAAAGGATAAGGGAGTTCACTCACCTTTATATAATTTCACTAAGAACATTACCTTGTTGTCTCATCTATATATATATAAATGAATGTATCTTTCTTTCTTTGTCTCTTTGTCCTTTATACACTCCTAGGCCCTTTGACCTATCTGGACCAAACTTTGCAGAATTACTCTTTAGGACCCTGCTGAAAAGATAGGCTACCTTAGAACCTGGACCCCCCCCCCCCAAGGGGTTGAAAAGGGGTAAAATCCCTGAAATACCCAATATCTACCTGGTGGAGATGCGAACTACACAAATATTGTGTAAAGTGAAAAATTCGCTCTCCTATGGGGGGGGGGGACACCAAACTTGGGTGAGGGGATGGCGAGACAAAGGCCTAAGTGTCCCACCAACGACCGACACCAGGCCCTTATATTTAGGGCACCTTCTTGGGCCCTCCAAGTCAAATTGCAAAAAGGGGAAAATTTGCCTTGAAAAGAGACTTGAGTCTTAGTGAGGTATTCTAAGCTAACATCTAAATCAACAAAGTCTTCTACTGGTACCGAGTTGTTTTCTGCTTCCAATTTATTTTTTGTCAACAGTCATTTTTTCCTATAACAATTACAAAGTTTCATATCCTCTTCAATAGTGTCTTGATACATTACACATCCATTCCATAACAGGCCTAAAAGGTTTTATTGAAAGGATTACAACCGAAAATTCAAGCAGTTTTACTAAGTACTTTTCAGCCATCATTGAAAACATATGAACTCATAGAACAGCAACTGCACATTAAAAAGTAGCAGTTAAAAGCGGCATAAATGTTAATATATTGTAAAAGTTATGATTTAGCTTGATGTAGCCTCAGTATCTTGCCTGGACAGACATGATTGTCGTCTGCCCATTCATATAGAAAACATACTATCTTATGCCCTAATTAGTCATATTTTCTAATTTTCCTCAGTTCCCTACTCAACCTTAGCCAACCTCTCTCTCTATGTTAACTTATTTAACCTATTTTAACATCTATATTTATATTTTAACATTTATACAATAGCACAGCTGGAAACTAAAAAAAACAAAACAAAATGGGATCTGTCCAAAAGGCATAAAAAATTGTTAAATAAATTTACAATTACTTTTTAAAATGGATGGTTTTTCCTTTGCATAGTACTTTTCTAAAATTGACAAAATATGATCCCATTGCAATCCCATTATAAAACTTTCCACAAATGATGTGATTTTTTTTTTTTTTTTTTTTTTGAAATTCTTAAAAATTAGATTTTTGAGAAATTTAAGGCCAAAAATTAAGCTAGAAAATGATATTTTTCCCCAACCTTGTATCTCACTTCTAGATCGAATAATCATTTATTCTGTATTACCATATCAGCAAAAAATTCTAATTTGAGGGGATTTCGGAGGGCCATAACGCAAAAACTACTGCAGCTTAAAATCTAAAAATTTGGATTTTTTTTTTTTACTATCTCCCAGGGTACAATAAGTCTTTCAACATTGAAAAAAACAAAGAGGGTAAGGGTCAAAAGTGCTAAAATTTTGGATCACTTGAAATGACCCGTATAAAAGGGTTAAATGTTTTGATTATTAGGAACTTTTCCTAATTGTCTCATTAAAACTGCATTCCATTGTTAATTCGTGTAAGGAGTTTTGTATTAAAAAAAGCTTTCTAACAAATCTTACACTTCAAAAGACTTGTTTGTATATTATAAAATATTTTTATGTGCAATAAGAAATATTAAAAGTCAGCCACACTTGCCCCATATTTAAAGGTTACAAAGTGTAAAAAACAATAAACACTTAACTATGTTTCGGGTCTCCTCATTGGTTGAGATCCATTCTCAAGTTATTCCTGGTACAAGGTTTGTTTGTATTTACACAATCCAACTTGGTAGTTGCTTTAACACCTCTTGACATCCCTACTATTAATTTTTATTTTCTTTTTTTAAATTTCCATTTCAATTGATTGAAATATTTGTTTGATCTAATATTATCACAATAGAAATACATTCAAATCAACTATTACTACAAAGTTCTTTGGCAAATATCATACTAAACAGGATTTTGGTCTTTCTAATATATTTGAATATTTAAATTACATACGTGTGAAAAGCTTTTCTTCATTGAATTCACACTTTGCTTTTCTTTTGTGTGATCTAATGTAAAAGGAATATGCAAATAAAATATTCTTTCACAAAATTAACAATAATTGGTTTCTGGCCTTTAAGTATCTAATAAGAGAAATTTAAGATACTTGATTCTGAAAATATCTTTTAACAAATAACAAAAAGAGAACTAATCACTTGAATGACATTTCATATGACATTTTAAATGATTTCCCAATAAAAATGCTTTCTTAAAAAAAAAAAAAAAGTAAATGGCTTCTCACCTGTAAGTGATCTAATGTCAACAGTGAACTTATATGATCAAGAGAACCATTTATTACAAAACTTACATTAAAAAGAATTTTCACCTGCATGAAATCTAAGTTTTTAAAGCTCCATTTTGGGAATAACATTCTTCACAAAACACACATTTAAATGGGTTTTTTTTCCCTTTATGTGATCTAACATGACTATTTAAAAGAGATTGCTTGAAAAAAGCTTTTTTCACAATGCTCAAAAAGGCTTCTCACCTGTATGTGATTTAAGATGTCTTTTTAAATGTCCATTTCGAGGAAAATATTTTTCACAAAACATACATTTAAAGGGCTTTTCACCTGTATGTGATTGAAGATGCCTTTTTAAATCTCCATTTTGAGAAAAACATTTTTCACAAAACTGACATTTAAATGGCTTTTCACCAGTATGTGATCTAAGATGCTTTGTTAAATCTCCATTTTGAGAAAAACATTTTTCACATAACTCACATTTAAATGGCTTCTCGCCTGTATGTGATCTAAGATGAATTTTTAAATTTCCATTTTGAGTAAAACATTTTTCACAAAACTCACATTTAAATGGCTTCACGCCTGTATGTGTTCTAATGTGATGCTCTAACAGGGTTCTGTTCGAAAAGCTTTTCCCACAAAACTTACATTTAAATGGCTTTTCACCTGTATGTGATCTAAGATGCTGTTTTAAATTTTGTTTCTGAGAAAAACATTTTTCACAAAACTCACACTGAAATGGTTTTTCATTTGTATGTGATCTAATGTGAATAGTTAAATTGTACGATCCAGAGAAACATTTTTCACAAAATTCACATTTAAATGGCGTATCACCTGTATGTGATGCAAGATGATTTTTTAAAGTTCCACTATGAGAAAAGCATTTTTCACAAAACTCACATTTAAAGGGCTTTTCACCTGTATGTGATTGAAGATGCCTTTTTAAAATCTCCATTTTGAGAAAAACATTTTTCACAAAACTTACATTTAAATGGCTTTTCATTTGTATGTGATCTCATGTGAATAGTTAAATCGTACGATCGAGAGAAACATTTTTCACAAAACTCACAGACAAAGGGTTTATCAACTCTTTTCGACGACATTTTAAGAATTCTGTTGATGCTTACCATTTAGTTCATTAATTCCTATTATATCTATACTTCAACAATTATAGTTAATTATAACAAATAATCGATGATAAACTTGGAGAACACTTTATGATATTACTGTAGGCGCAGTTACTGAAATTGAAGAGTGGGATTTAATCCACAAAATAGAGATGTATTTGAGCTTATTCTTTAAACACTAGAAACGAAAAACTGTGTATCTGGAATAATAACTATAGTTATAATGTTGCATCAATAGAAAGTATCATCATCGGTATAATAGTGAGTTCTATTTTAAAACAGTCAAGTTTAACGAGCAGAAAAATAAAGATAAATAGGACCACAGAACAACAATATAATGGCCGTCTTTGTCTTTGACGCACTGATCTCAAAAACACCTGGATGACGTGTTCAAGAGTAAAAGAAGTCCATTTAATCGATGACGGCAGCCATTTTGTAGTTAGGCAGAAAGTCCGTTCCTAACCAATTCATTCATTGATAGAGTTTTGTTGTCGTCTCTTAAAATTACATTTCATGGTGTTATTTTAGAATGCTTTATTAATATTATTAGAAAATATTACTTATTTTAAGTAGATTTTAAAAAAAAAAATTAATTATTAACTGATAAAGTTAGATTTTTTTTTTTTTCTATTAAAAATATTTGGAAAATTTGTTTATCCAACTGAAATTCTTTTCCTTAATTATATATTTTTTGAAATATTAAGATCTAAGCTTAAACGAATGATCAGATTTAATATCTGTTTTTCATGTAATAATGTAGCATCTATGACTATCATTGCCTGTGGATTCTGTTTTGATTATTGTATTTTTGGAATAATTTTAGAAACAAGTCATGTTTCAATATTCAGAGTATGTTTACATTATTTTTTCCAACTATTCAAAATAAGAATAAATGTCTAATTTTATGTATTATAACTTGTAATATCGTAATGTATCGCAATGCTAAAGACAGTTATTAGTCATGGAAAGTAATTATAAAATTACTGTAAATTATAAAATTATAATTACAGTGATTTCGATTAGCTCAGTTTTTATAAATAAAATATATTTTACATTTATTTATTACAAAATTAATGACAACGAAATCATTATAGCTAAAATAGTTCAATTATTAAATTTTTATTTAAATTATTAACAAAGCAATCTAAATATATAAAAAATGTTGCATCAGACATGCATTAAATTTAAGCGTATCCTCAATAAATAAATTTTATGCATATCCTTCTCATTTTCCACAAATAATCGTATCACTTTGTATGAAAATTCTCTTATTGCGACTTGAATGCAAGTGAATTAAAAATCTTAAGGCTTGCGCGCTTTAACTGACTTCCCATTATGTACCAACTCCGCTCCGGTATCTATTGCGTCAAAATGGGATATCTGTCATTCCGTTTACCGTAAACGGTAACAGAGATCTCACGCCTCCTGTACAAATTAGCGCCATTGATGTAAATGATTTCGATGTATTCTTTTTGTTAATGATTTTTCAATATTATGAAATAATCCATAAGAGAAAGTGAAGGTTCCTTAGATTTCGAATATAAAGAAAATGAGTTTTTTTACCAGAATTTCGCTTAAAGATGAGTAATAAATTAAAAAAGGACAGCGACAAAGGTCTTCTTAACCACCTCAACAGCGACAAAGGTCTTCTTAACCACCTTTGGCACCCAATCCTGGAGGCACAATAAACTCCATTCCATTCCAATCACCCTAATTAATTAATGTATTTATTTTTATTTTATTTTTATACATATATATGTTTGTATGATGGGTGTGTATTTGTGTGTATGTTTTTTTTTTTTTTTAAGGACGGGGGAAATGCATTTACGCATACCAAGGAATTGGTAATGTGAGACTCACTCATAAAAGACTACTACTCACTAAAACCCTACATCCGACTTCCAAAACACCCTACACGGAACCACCGTCAGGTACTACATCACGTAGGGCAGAATGACTAAAAGTCCGACTCAGATATCATTTCGCAACTGATCAAGTCTGATTTTCTCAGCCATACGGATTTTCCGTATAATAGTGGCAGCATAGTCAGCCACTGCCGTCCAATTAGCCTTGTGTGTGTTTTTTTTTGTTTTTTTTAAGGACGGGGGAAATGCATTTACGCATACCAAGGAATTGGTAATGTGAGACTCAGTCATAAAAGACTACTACTCACTAAAACCCTACGTCCGACTTCCAAAACACCCTACACGGAACCACCGTCAGGTACTACATCGCGTAGGGCAGAATGACTAAAAGTCCGACTAACATATCATTTCGCAACTGATCAAGTCTGATTTTCTCAGCCATACGAAGTTTCCGTATAATAGTGGCAGCATAGTCAGCCACTACCGTCCAATTAGCCTGGGAGATAGTCATCAAGCCAACGATGTTCTCTGGAGTCACACGCTGTCGAAGGAATTTCTTCAGCTCATTTCTATCTTCATGGAAGCGTGGGCAGACAAAGAAGACATGCTCCACATCCTCGTCCAAGAACTGGCAAGTCGGACATGACGCACTGTCGACAATTCCGAAGCGCCTCTGGTACGCTAGAAAACAACCATGGCCACTTAATAGCTGAGTCAGGTTGTGTGTATGTGTGTAGGTGTATATTTGTATGTATGTGTATATTTGTATGTATGTGTATATTTGTATGTATGTGTATGCCTATATGTGTATGTATGTACATGCATGTATATTTATGTGTTTGTATATGTATGTATGTATGTATGTATGTATGTATATGTATATTATTTATTTATTTATTTTTTTACTTCCACATTTAACCTCTATGTCTCTTATTTATATATTCAACTTACTCCACCCCCACATTCGCCTCCTTTATTTTCCTTTCATGTCGTACTTTAATCCTTTTTTTTTTTTCCCCTAAGTTCTAATCCTACTTTTTACTCTCTATTTATTTATTCACGTTAATTATTTCTATTTTATATATAAAGAGAAATATAAATAAAAAAATTCTTATCTAACCCTCTCCTTTGGATTATTTCTTTATTTTATCCAATTAACTCCATCCCTACAACCATCGTCTTTACTTTTCTTTCATGTCTTAGCTTGATTCTTTCTTTTTTTTTTCTTTTCCACATGGCTCCACCAGCATCCCAAGAACCTCAGGTATTTTCATTTGATCTCTTTTTTCTCATGTCACATTTCAATCTATCCATGATGAATTTTAATCCAGCTTTTAATTTTAATTCTTATATATATAATTCAGGTGAATTATTACTATTATTATTACTATTATTAATACTATTAATATTTCCTCTTACCAATCTTCCCACGTCTATCATTCAATTATTTCCATGTAGTTATTTATATTTTCATACATATTAATTATTTTATTTGGTTTTATTCTATTTTACACTTTTTTTTTACATTTTGTTTCATTTAATTTCATTTTATCTTTCAAATTCCTCTCCTCTGTTGACCTTGCTGTCTTTTAATTTAATGGATTTTTTGAATTCGAAGAGACCATCCCGGCTGTCCCCGCACCCCCCTCACACTATTAAGAAATTGTCCCCAAGGACTCTCCCGATTTTTTTTTTCCCTTTCCCTTCCACCCCCTCTCCTTCTCAGTGCAGACACCATTTGCTCAGAACCAACAACATGAGCAACTCTCCCGAGAAACCAACGACGGAAGTCGTTCGTTATGCGCTCACCTTCATGTGATTAACTTTTAAAACATCTCCCGAAGAAGGCCCGAGGCACGGGGCCGATATATCGAGATTATATCTCATCCCGGAGTGAGGACCTATACAGTATTAAAAAAGGATTTTTTTTTCGTTTCTAGATAGCCTGTTTATTCATGTAAAGCTACAAGGGTTGTAAATAAAGTAGTGGCAACATCGATACAACACAATATTTAATGAACTAACACGTACAAATTGCATTACATTCCTTCAATATAGTCACCTGCAAAGTCTATAACCTTTTCCCAAATTTCGGAAAGCCGTAGGAACCGTTTGCAAGGTGTTCTCTGTTGATGATGGCGACGGAGCACTCTACTGCGCGGAGTTCAGATGCCACATCAGGAAATCGGCGGCCTCAGAGGGGTTCCTTCATCTTCGGAAACAGGTCGAAGTCACAAGGACTCATGTCTGGTGAGTACGGAGGGTGTTCCAATGCCACCGTTGCAGTAAGAGCTGGACATTGTGTGCGACATGGCAACATACGTTGTCATGCAACACGATAGGGTGCATGTCTCACAAGAAACATGGACATTTGCATCGGATAGCCGAACGCAGATGTCGCTCCAGAAATCGGCAGTAATATTCACTGGTGACGGTTTGACCCTCAGGCACAGGATGCGTAAGAATAACACCCTCGTAGCCATATGCCACAATCAGCATAAGCTTCACACGACTGGGTTCCTGTCGAAATTTCTGTGGACATGGCGAACCTGGTGACACCATTCATTCGACTGACGCTTTAATTCAGGCTCGTAGGCTCATGCCCACATCTCATCAATGGCAACAATACGCTGCAGAAAAGCGTCTCCTTTATTGCAGTATCTGTCCAGGTGGATGCCTGCCAGTGCATACCGGTGCCATTTCTGTATGTCGGTGAGTCGATGTGGAACCCAACGGGACGCAATTTTCCTCATGTTAAGACGTTTCGTCAGTATGTGTCACACCGTTTGATGACTGAGCCCAACCTCTCTGGATAATTCCCGGGCAGTCCAGCGATGGTCGACGGAAACGAGACCACTCACGATGTCAATCTGTTCTTGAGGAATGGATGGCCGACCTGTGTGGTGCAAATCAGCAGTCTCATTCTGAGCCGCACGAAACGCCTTGACCCATCATGCAACCGTCCAGTATTAAAATCTGGTCCAATATCCGATTGATTTTATTAATATTGATTATCTTTTAGCGATGTTTTACTGTGTGGAAATGCTGTTTTAGAGGTAAAGGTAATGCATTCTCGCCACAGGCTTTATGTAATCCTTGATAACAGTCTGACGCAGTTTTGCCACGGGAAACCTTGATTTTAATCTACGAACGTTGTTCATCTTTTGAAAAATGCTTTAGAGCGGTGAAATCGACACTCTTCACTTCAACGCCACACAGCAACAATACACCCAACTTGATGCCTGTCACCTGCACACTACACATCGACAACAATGCCACCTGATCTCCTGTGCGTTCCTGGCATACGTTGCCACTACTTTATTTACCGCCCTCGTAAGGTATCTATTTTAATTTTTTTTCTTAAGCTAGAGAAAATTAAAATCTGGTCCAGTATCTGATTGATTTTATTAATATTGATTACCTTTAGCGCTGTTTTATTGTGTGGAAATGCTGTTTTAGAGCCCTTATAAAATTGTTAACCTATACTAATTATTATAATAATAATAAATAATTATTTACGCAAATGCTATAATTTTAATATTTTTTAATCGCTTGCAAATCATATGCATTGTAGCATTATTATTATTATGTAAAAGATTCTAACCTTGGGTTTCCCCAGCAAAAACAACATGGCGGGTCAAGGACCAAAGCACATATTGCCAAGTATAAAGACCTGTGCAAGAATGAGTAGGGATGTGTGGTTGTGTCCAAAAATTTCCTAACTAAGCTTGTTGTGTTGAGTATCACAGCCTTCTGGAGTTGTGCATAAGTGTTTTTGTGAAGTCCTAGTGTGCGGAGACTGTGATGCAATGTGTAAGGTACCAGATCAGTGGTGGATAGGACGATGGGTACAACACATACTCGGTCCTGCCGCCACTGTTTCTGGAGCTCGTCTGCTAGATCGGTATATTTACTGATCTTGTCTGCATAAGTTTTCTGCATGTTCTTGCTGATAGGTATTGCAATATCAATGAGGTAGGTCTGTTTGTTGACCTTATCAACAAGTGTTATGTCAGGTCTGTTGTGAATTATGGTTTTGTGCATTCCTCAGGTGTTTCTAGGAGTTCCATGGGACCTCCATAGAACTGGACCTGTCTCCGGACAGAGTACTATGGATGGCGTGTGAATGGGGCAATTCCAGTACAGCTTATGTGAGGATGACTCTAATACGCTTTGTGGTATGTACTTGTAGTACGAGACTATGTTCTTAATAAGTGAGTGTTTGTGTGCTAGCTGTTGATTAACGATCAACGCTACCTGATTGTGCCGATGGAGGTAGTCTGTTTGGGAGAGAAGGGGACAGCATGATATTATGTGGTCGATCGTCTCATACATACTGTGGCATTTCCTGCATCTGTCGTCATGTGTGTCTGCATCGTGTAGAATGTGTTTCTTGTAGTTGCGTGTGGGGATGACTTGGTCCTGTATTTCGATCAAGAACCCTTCGGTCTCCCCAAACAACTAACCACTCGTCACTGTT
>JAFIDM010130735.1:0-12124 GCA_023159025.1 Thereuonema tuberculata
TAGTGTTTTTCATTGATTCTTCTACAGTTAGTGTTTTTCATTGATTCTTCTACAGTTAGTTTGAAAGGTGTGCTTCTGTATAACGGTAATAAATTCTCGTAGTACCTGTGGCCCATGCTGCTGCTAATATGAAATATGAAATTTATTATTGGAAAAGCTCCAGTATGAAATATATGAAAGGAGTATCTGTGGTGATTTGAAGGTTATTGCACTCTTACTTGGCTTGGAACTTGGTTACACATAGCACTGTTGTTTTTTTGTGTGAATGGGACAGTAAATGAAAAGTTTTCAGAAAAGAATGGTCCAAACATGAATTACTCGTTCCTGAACAGAGAAACGTGTTAAATATCCCATTAGTCAATCCTGAAAAAATGTATTTACCTCCATTACACATCAAACTAGGGTTCATGAAAATTTGGTCAAAGCAATGGACAAGAATAGCCCTGGGTTCATATTTTTGAACCCACGATTAGTGATGGAAAAATTAAAAAAGGAATATTTTTGGGTCCACAGATAACAAAAAGTTTGAGGAACATTTAAATCAAGTGGTAAAAGCAGCCTGGCAATCATTCCAAAATGTTACTCAGATTTTTGGAAGGAATTGAAAGGCAGAAACTATTGTGATATACAGTCAAACCCCGTTACAGTGAACTTCAAGGGATCGAAATTTCGGATCACTATAACCAGGAGTTCACTATATCCGTTCCGTTATACGTGCATTGCACGGCAAGGGACCAAACATTTCATTCATTATATCCAAGAGTTCATTATAAACCGTGTTCAGTATAGCGGGGTTTGACTGTAATTAGTAAAATCTTCTGAAATCATATAAAGTCATGGGATGTAATAAGTCCTTGAAAATACATTTCTTGGACTCACACACAAACTTCTTCCCAGAAAATCCAAGGCAGTCAGTGATGAGCACGGAGAACACTTTCACTAGCAAATTTCTACAATGGAAAAGAGGTATCAGGCAAATGGAGTTCACGTATGCTGGCTGATTATTGTTGGACCATCAAGAGATGCTCCACAGGAGAATACTGCTTTCTACGTAAGGCAGAATGTTTGTGCATTAGGTTCTTTTGTATTATTTAAGTATTAAATTTCCTAAAATCAAAAACACCTGTCTCTTGAAAACCTTGCCTGATGAATGTATTTTCAGTCACCTACTTTAGTTCCTGGGACAAAAAAAAAGTTTTATTTTGTCCCCCAATGTAATTTAATGTTTCAAGAAGTGACTACGTATTAAGTTAAAACTATTTTCTGTGTTAACTTTATTTGAATGTCAAGTTTGTACATGCTATAACTAGAATATATTTTGATTTAATATTCAAAGAGAAAATGGGCTCTTGTGTTATTTCAAATTCCTAATTTTATTTATTTCGATTCATAAGCTGAGCTAAGTAATTTCAAGTACACATATCAAAGTGGTAAAATAAACTTTACAGTTTATTTCTTATTAAATTGCATACTGTGATTCCTATCCACTACAGTAGCTTACAAATCACCTGTTTTTCATTATGGTGTATTTGTTTTAGATGATGTTTAGAGATGAAGTGAACCAATGCAAAAATATTCAAATAAATCGAAACACAAACTTAAAGACCTGGAATTAGTTATGAACTTTTGTTGTTTTTTTTTTAATTTTAAGATACTCTGCAGTTTCAAATCCAATGATGTTCTCTTAGAATGGATGATACAAGTCAAGAAATATTCAGATGTTTCATGCCTGGAAACCAAGAAAACATTCCACTTAAATTAACATCGTTATGACAATTCTTCTAAATCAGTTCTAATATCATTCATTTTCAATAAGATTGTCTAAAATTTCCAAAAGTACTATTACCTAGGCAGCTGAGGTTGTACATACAAAAATTTGTTGTACTATTACAAAGGTTGGTCGAGTTCTGAAATAAAACTCATTTATAATCTTGCCTAAAACACTCCATATATATGGCTTAAAAATTATCTCATTGTGTGATGCTAGAACCAATTTACTTATATAATAGTAACTTATATACTGGTAAGGGCTCTGATGCTTAAATCCTATCTGATTCTCAAAAACAACTGATGCTTAAATCCTTTCTGATTCTCAAAAACAACTTGTAGTGCGTAACCATGTAACCCTACAGCTTTGGCCCATAAATGGCAGCAAACATTAATAATGAGTGACAACTGGTTCAATTCAAGATAGATAGTTTAAGATAGGTGGACTAATATTTGTTAGAACTCAAAAGAAGACTATAAGGGAGATTCCACATCTTCTCAACCAAAAAAGGATAAGGGAGTTCACTCACCTTTATATAATTTCACTAAGAACATTACCTTGTTGTCTCATCTATATATATATAAATGAATGTATCTTTCTTTCTTTGTCTCTTTGTCCTTTATACACTCCTAGGCCCTTTGACCTATCTGGACCAAACTTTGCAGAATTACTCTTTAGGACCCTGCTGAAAAGATAGGCTACCTTAGAACCTGGACCCCCCCCCCCCAAGGGGTTGAAAAGGGGTAAAATCCCTGAAATACCCAATATCTACCTGGTGGAGATGCGAACTACACAAATATTGTGTAAAGTGAAAAATTCGCTCTCCTATGGGGGGGGGGGACACCAAACTTGGGTGAGGGGATGGCGAGACAAAGGCCTAAGTGTCCCACCAACGACCGACACCAGGCCCTTATATTTAGGGCACCTTCTTGGGCCCTCCAAGTCAAATTGCAAAAAGGGGAAAATTTGCCTTGAAAAGAGACTTGAGTCTTAGTGAGGTATTCTAAGCTAACATCTAAATCAACAAAGTCTTCTACTGGTACCGAGTTGTTTTCTGCTTCCAATTTATTTTTTGTCAACAGTCATTTTTTCCTATAACAATTACAAAGTTTCATATCCTCTTCAATAGTGTCTTGATACATTACACATCCATTCCATAACAGGCCTAAAAGGTTTTATTGAAAGGATTACAACCGAAAATTCAAGCAGTTTTACTAAGTACTTTTCAGCCATCATTGAAAACATATGAACTCATAGAACAGCAACTGCACATTAAAAAGTAGCAGTTAAAAGCGGCATAAATGTTAATATATTGTAAAAGTTATGATTTAGCTTGATGTAGCCTCAGTATCTTGCCTGGACAGACATGATTGTCGTCTGCCCATTCATATAGAAAACATACTATCTTATGCCCTAATTAGTCATATTTTCTAATTTTCCTCAGTTCCCTACTCAACCTTAGCCAACCTCTCTCTCTATGTTAACTTATTTAACCTATTTTAACATCTATATTTATATTTTAACATTTATACAATAGCACAGCTGGAAACTAAAAAAAACAAAACAAAATGGGATCTGTCCAAAAGGCATAAAAAATTGTTAAATAAATTTACAATTACTTTTTAAAATGGATGGTTTTTCCTTTGCATAGTACTTTTCTAAAATTGACAAAATATGATCCCATTGCAATCCCATTATAAAACTTTCCACAAATGATGTGATTTTTTTTTTTTTTTTTTTTTTGAAATTCTTAAAAATTAGATTTTTGAGAAATTTAAGGCCAAAAATTAAGCTAGAAAATGATATTTTTCCCCAACCTTGTATCTCACTTCTAGATCGAATAATCATTTATTCTGTATTACCATATCAGCAAAAAATTCTAATTTGAGGGGATTTCGGAGGGCCATAACGCAAAAACTACTGCAGCTTAAAATCTAAAAATTTGGATTTTTTTTTTTTACTATCTCCCAGGGTACAATAAGTCTTTCAACATTGAAAAAAACAAAGAGGGTAAGGGTCAAAAGTGCTAAAATTTTGGATCACTTGAAATGACCCGTATAAAAGGGTTAAATGTTTTGATTATTAGGAACTTTTCCTAATTGTCTCATTAAAACTGCATTCCATTGTTAATTCGTGTAAGGAGTTTTGTATTAAAAAAAGCTTTCTAACAAATCTTACACTTCAAAAGACTTGTTTGTATATTATAAAATATTTTTATGTGCAATAAGAAATATTAAAAGTCAGCCACACTTGCCCCATATTTAAAGGTTACAAAGTGTAAAAAACAATAAACACTTAACTATGTTTCGGGTCTCCTCATTGGTTGAGATCCATTCTCAAGTTATTCCTGGTACAAGGTTTGTTTGTATTTACACAATCCAACTTGGTAGTTGCTTTAACACCTCTTGACATCCCTACTATTAATTTTTATTTTCTTTTTTTAAATTTCCATTTCAATTGATTGAAATATTTGTTTGATCTAATATTATCACAATAGAAATACATTCAAATCAACTATTACTACAAAGTTCTTTGGCAAATATCATACTAAACAGGATTTTGGTCTTTCTAATATATTTGAATATTTAAATTACATACGTGTGAAAAGCTTTTCTTCATTGAATTCACACTTTGCTTTTCTTTTGTGTGATCTAATGTAAAAGGAATATGCAAATAAAATATTCTTTCACAAAATTAACAATAATTGGTTTCTGGCCTTTAAGTATCTAATAAGAGAAATTTAAGATACTTGATTCTGAAAATATCTTTTAACAAATAACAAAAAGAGAACTAATCACTTGAATGACATTTCATATGACATTTTAAATGATTTCCCAATAAAAATGCTTTCTTAAAAAAAAAAAAAAAGTAAATGGCTTCTCACCTGTAAGTGATCTAATGTCAACAGTGAACTTATATGATCAAGAGAACCATTTATTACAAAACTTACATTAAAAAGAATTTTCACCTGCATGAAATCTAAGTTTTTAAAGCTCCATTTTGGGAATAACATTCTTCACAAAACACACATTTAAATGGGTTTTTTTCCCTTTATGTGATCTAACATGACTATTTAAAAGAGATTGCTTGAAAAAAGCTTTTTTCACAATGCTCAAAAAGGCTTCTCACCTGTATGTGATTTAAGATGTCTTTTTAAATGTCCATTTCGAGGAAAATATTTTTCACAAAACATACATTTAAAGGGCTTTTCACCTGTATGTGATTGAAGATGCCTTTTTAAATCTCCATTTTGAGAAAAACATTTTTCACAAAACTGACATTTAAATGGCTTTTCACCAGTATGTGATCTAAGATGCTTTGTTAAATCTCCATTTTGAGAAAAACATTTTTCACATAACTCACATTTAAATGGCTTCTCGCCTGTATGTGATCTAAGATGAATTTTTAAATTTCCATTTTGAGTAAAACATTTTTCACAAAACTCACATTTAAATGGCTTCACGCCTGTATGTGTTCTAATGTGATGCTCTAACAGGGTTCTGTTCGAAAAGCTTTTCCCACAAAACTTACATTTAAATGGCTTTTCACCTGTATGTGATCTAAGATGCTGTTTTAAATTTTGTTTCTGAGAAAAACATTTTTCACAAAACTCACACTGAAATGGTTTTTCATTTGTATGTGATCTAATGTGAATAGTTAAATTGTACGATCCAGAGAAACATTTTTCACAAAATTCACATTTAAATGGCGTATCACCTGTATGTGATGCAAGATGATTTTTTAAAGTTCCACTATGAGAAAAGCATTTTTCACAAAACTCACATTTAAAGGGCTTTTCACCTGTATGTGATTGAAGATGCCTTTTTAAAATCTCCATTTTGAGAAAAACATTTTTCACAAAACTTACATTTAAATGGCTTTTCATTTGTATGTGATCTCATGTGAATAGTTAAATCGTACGATCGAGAGAAACATTTTTCACAAAACTCACAGACAAAGGGTTTATCAACTCTTTTCGACGACATTTTAAGAATTCTGTTGATGCTTACCATTTAGTTCATTAATTCCTATTATATCTATACTTCAACAATTATAGTTAATTATAACAAATAATCGATGATAAACTTGGAGAACACTTTATGATATTACTGTAGGCGCAGTTACTGAAATTGAAGAGTGGGATTTAATCCACAAAATAGAGATGTATTTGAGCTTATTCTTTAAACACTAGAAACGAAAAACTGTGTATCTGGAATAATAACTATAGTTATAATGTTGCATCAATAGAAAGTATCATCATCGGTATAATAGTGAGTTCTATTTTAAAACAGTCAAGTTTAACGAGCAGAAAAATAAAGATAAATAGGACCACAGAACAACAATATAATGGCCGTCTTTGTCTTTGACGCACTGATCTCAAAAACACCTGGATGACGTGTTCAAGAGTAAAAGAAGTCCATTTAATCGATGACGGCAGCCATTTTGTAGTTAGGCAGAAAGTCCGTTCCTAACCAATTCATTCATTGATAGAGTTTTGTTGTCGTCTCTTAAAATTACATTTCATGGTGTTATTTTAGAATGCTTTATTAATATTATTAGAAAATATTACTTATTTTAAGTAGATTTTAAAAAAAAAAATTAATTATTAACTGATAAAGTTAGATTTTTTTTTTTTTCTATTAAAAATATTTGGAAAATTTGTTTATCCAACTGAAATTCTTTTCCTTAATTATATATTTTTTGAAATATTAAGATCTAAGCTTAAACGAATGATCAGATTTAATATCTGTTTTTCATGTAATAATGTAGCATCTATGACTATCATTGCCTGTGGATTCTGTTTTGATTATTGTATTTTTGGAATAATTTTAGAAACAAGTCATGTTTCAATATTCAGAGTATGTTTACATTATTTTTTCCAACTATTCAAAATAAGAATAAATGTCTAATTTTATGTATTATAACTTGTAATATCGTAATGTATCGCAATGCTAAAGACAGTTATTAGTCATGGAAAGTAATTATAAAATTACTGTAAATTATAAAATTATAATTACAGTGATTTCGATTAGCTCAGTTTTTATAAATAAAATATATTTTACATTTATTTATTACAAAATTAATGACAACGAAATCATTATAGCTAAAATAGTTCAATTATTAAATTTTTATTTAAATTATTAACAAAGCAATCTAAATATATAAAAAATGTTGCATCAGACATGCATTAAATTTAAGCGTATCCTCAATAAATAAATTTTATGCATATCCTTCTCATTTTCCACAAATAATCGTATCACTTTGTATGAAAATTCTCTTATTGCGACTTGAATGCAAGTGAATTAAAAATCTTAAGGCTTGCGCGCTTTAACTGACTTCCCATTATGTACCAACTCCGCTCCGGTATCTATTGCGTCAAAATGGGATATCTGTCATTCCGTTTACCGTAAACGGTAACAGAGATCTCACGCCTCCTGTACAAATTAGCGCCATTGATGTAAATGATTTCGATGTATTCTTTTTGTTAATGATTTTTCAATATTATGAAATAATCCATAAGAGAAAGTGAAGGTTCCTTAGATTTCGAATATAAAGAAAATGAGTTTTTTTACCAGAATTTCGCTTAAAGATGAGTAATAAATTAAAAAAGGACAGCGACAAAGGTCTTCTTAACCACCTCAACAGCGACAAAGGTCTTCTTAACCACCTTTGGCACCCAATCCTGGAGGCACAATAAACTCCATTCCATTCCAATCACCCTAATTAATTAATGTATTTATTTTTATTTTATTTTTATACATATATATGTTTGTATGATGGGTGTGTATTTGTGTGTATGTTTTTTTTTTTTTTTAAGGACGGGGGAAATGCATTTACGCATACCAAGGAATTGGTAATGTGAGACTCACTCATAAAAGACTACTACTCACTAAAACCCTACATCCGACTTCCAAAACACCCTACACGGAACCACCGTCAGGTACTACATCACGTAGGGCAGAATGACTAAAAGTCCGACTCAGATATCATTTCGCAACTGATCAAGTCTGATTTTCTCAGCCATACGGATTTTCCGTATAATAGTGGCAGCATAGTCAGCCACTGCCGTCCAATTAGCCTTGTGTGTGTTTTTTTTTGTTTTTTTTAAGGACGGGGGAAATGCATTTACGCATACCAAGGAATTGGTAATGTGAGACTCAGTCATAAAAGACTACTACTCACTAAAACCCTACGTCCGACTTCCAAAACACCCTACACGGAACCACCGTCAGGTACTACATCGCGTAGGGCAGAATGACTAAAAGTCCGACTAACATATCATTTCGCAACTGATCAAGTCTGATTTTCTCAGCCATACGAAGTTTCCGTATAATAGTGGCAGCATAGTCAGCCACTACCGTCCAATTAGCCTGGGAGATAGTCATCAAGCCAACGATGTTCTCTGGAGTCACACGCTGTCGAAGGAATTTCTTCAGCTCATTTCTATCTTCATGGAAGCGTGGGCAGACAAAGAAGACATGCTCCACATCCTCGTCCAAGAACTGGCAAGTCGGACATGACGCACTGTCGACAATTCCGAAGCGCCTCTGGTACGCTAGAAAACAACCATGGCCACTTAATAGCTGAGTCAGGTTGTGTGTATGTGTGTAGGTGTATATTTGTATGTATGTGTATATTTGTATGTATGTGTATATTTGTATGTATGTGTATGCCTATATGTGTATGTATGTACATGCATGTATATTTATGTGTTTGTATATGTATGTATGTATGTATGTATGTATGTATATGTATATTATTTATTTATTTATTTTTTTACTTCCACATTTAACCTCTATGTCTCTTATTTATATATTCAACTTACTCCACCCCCACATTCGCCTCCTTTATTTTCCTTTCATGTCGTACTTTAATCCTTTTTTTTTTTTCCCCTAAGTTCTAATCCTACTTTTTACTCTCTATTTATTTATTCACGTTAATTATTTCTATTTTATATATAAAGAGAAATATAAATAAAAAAATTCTTATCTAACCCTCTCCTTTGGATTATTTCTTTATTTTATCCAATTAACTCCATCCCTACAACCATCGTCTTTACTTTTCTTTCATGTCTTAGCTTGATTCTTTCTTTTTTTTTTTCTTTTCCACATGGCTCCACCAGCATCCCAAGAACCTCAGGTATTTTCATTTGATCTCTTTTTTCTCATGTCACATTTCAATCTATCCATGATGAATTTTAATCCAGCTTTTAATTTTAATTCTTATATATATAATTCAGGTGAATTATTACTATTATTATTACTATTATTAATACTATTAATATTTCCTCTTACCAATCTTCCCACGTCTATCATTCAATTATTTCCATGTAGTTATTTATATTTTCATACATATTAATTATTTTATTTGGTTTTATTCTATTTTACACTTTTTTTTTACATTTTGTTTCATTTAATTTCATTTTATCTTTCAAATTCCTCTCCTCTGTTGACCTTGCTGTCTTTTAATTTAATGGATTTTTTGAATTCGAAGAGACCATCCCGGCTGTCCCCGCACCCCCCTCAGACTATTAAGAAATTGTCCCCAAGGACTCTCCCGATTTTTTTTTTCCCTTTCCCTTCCACCCCCTCTCCTTCTCAGTGCAGACACCATTTGCTCAGAACCAACAACATGAGCAACTCTCCCGAGAAACCAACGACGGAAGTCGTTCGTTATGCGCTCACCTTCATGTGATTAACTTTTAAAACATCTCCCGAAGAAGGCCCGAGGCACGGGGCCGATATATCGAGATTATATCTCATCCCGGAGTGAGGACCTATACAGTATTAAAAAAGGATTTTTTTTTCGTTTCTAGATAGCCTGTTTATTCATGTAAAGCTACAAGGGTTGTAAATAAAGTAGTGGCAACATCGATACAACACAATATTTAATGAACTAACACGTACAAATTGCATTACATTCCTTCAATATAGTCACCTGCAAAGTCTATAACCTTTTCCCAAATTTCGGAAAGCCGTAGGAACCGTTTGCAAGGTGTTCTCTGTTGATGATGGCGACGGAGCACTCTACTGCGCGGAGTTCAGATGCCACATCAGGAAATCGGCGGCCTCAGAGGGGTTCCTTCATCTTCGGAAACAGGTCGAAGTCACAAGGACTCATGTCTGGTGAGTACGGAGGGTGTTCCAATGCCACCGTTGCAGTAAGAGCTGGACATTGTGTGCGACATGGCAACATACGTTGTCATGCAACACGATAGGGTGCATGTCTCACAAGAAACATGGACATTTGCATCGGATAGCCGAACGCAGATGTCGCTCCAGAAATCGGCAGTAATATTCACTGGTGACGGTTTGACCCTCAGGCACAGGATGCGTAAGAATAACACCCTCGTAGCCATATGCCACAATCAGCATAAGCTTCACACGACTGGGTTCCTGTCGAAATTTCTGTGGACATGGCGAACCTGGTGACACCATTCATTCGACTGACGCTTTAATTCAGGCTCGTAGGCTCATGCCCACATCTCATCAATGGCAACAATACGCTGCAGAAAAGCGTCTCCTTTATTGCAGTATCTGTCCAGGTGGATGCCTGCCAGTGCATACCGGTGCCATTTCTGTATGTCGGTGAGTCGATGTGGAACCCAACGGGACGCAATTTTCCTCATGTTAAGACGTTTCGTCAGTATGTGTCACACCGTTTGATGACTGAGCCCAACCTCTCTGGATAATTCCCGGGCAGTCCAGCGATGGTCGACGGAAACGAGACCACTCACGATGTCAATCTGTTCTTGAGGAATGGATGGCCGACCTGTGTGGTGCAAATCAGCAGTCTCATTCTGAGCCGCACGAAACGCCTTGACCCATCATGCAACCGTCCAGTATTAAAATCTGGTCCAATATCCGATTGATTTTATTAATATTGATTATCTTTTAGCGATGTTTTACTGTGTGGAAATGCTGTTTTAGAGGTAAAGGTAATGCATTCTCGCCACAGGCTTTATGTAATCCTTGATAACAGTCTGACGCAGTTTTGCCACGGGAAACCTTGATTTTAATCTACGAACGTTGTTCATCTTTTGAAAAATGCTTTAGAGCGGTGAAATCGACACTCTTCACTTCAACGCCACACAGCAACAATACACCCAACTTGATGCCTGTCACCTGCACACTACACATCGACAACAATGCCACCTGATCTCCTGTGCGTTCCTGGCATACGTTGCCACTACTTTATTTACCGCCCTCGTAAGGTATCTATTTTAATTTTTTTTCTTAAGCTAGAGAAAATTAAAATCTGGTCCAGTATCTGATTGATTTTATTAATATTGATTACCTTTAGCGCTGTTTTATTGTGTGGAAATGCTGTTTTAGAGCCCTTATAAAATTGTTAACCTATACTAATTATTATAATAATAATAAATAATTATTTACGCAAATGCTATAATTTTAATATTTTTTAATCGCTTGCAAATCATATGCATTGTAGCATTATTATTATTATGTAAAAGATTCTAACCTTGGGTTTCCCCAGCAAAAACAACATGGCGGGTCAAGGACCAAAGCACATATTGCCAAGTATAAAGACCTGTGCAAGAATGAGTAGGGATGTGTGGTTGTGTCCAAAAATTTCCTAACTAAGCTTGTTGTGTTGAGTATCACAGCCTTCTGGAGTTGTGCATAAGTGTTTTTGTGAAGTCCTAGTGTGCGGAGACTGTGATGCAATGTGTAAGGTACCAGATCAGTGGTGGATAGGACGATGGGTACAACACATACTCGGTCCTGCCGCCACTGTTTCTGGAGCTCGTCTGCTAGATCGGTATATTTACTGATCTTGTCTGCATAAGTTTTCTGCATGTTCTTGCTGATAGGTATTGCAATATCAATGAGGTAGGTCTGTTTGTTGACCTTATCAACAAGTGTTATGTCAGGTCTGTTGTGAATTATGGTTTTGTGCATTCCTCAGGTGTTTCTAGGAGTTCCATGGGACCTCCATAGAACTGGACCTGTCTCCGGACAGAGTACTATGGATGGCGTGTGAATGGGGCAATTCCAGTACAGCTTATGTGAGGATGACTCTAATACGCTTTGTGGTATGTACTTGTAGTACGAGACCATGTTCTTAATAAGTGAGTGTTTGTGTGCTAGCTGTTGATTAACGATCAACGCTACCTGATTGTGCCGATGGAGGTAGTCTGTTTGGGAGAGAAGGGGACAGCATGATATTATGTGGTCGATCGTCTCATACATACTGTGGCATTTCCTGCATCTGTCGTCATGTGTGTCTGCATCGTGTAGAATGTGTTTCTTGTAGTTGCGTGTGGGGATGACTTGGTCCTGTATTTCGATCAAGAACCCTTCGGTCTCCCCAAACAACTAACCACTCGTCACTGTT
>JAFIDM010130736.1:0-12031 GCA_023159025.1 Thereuonema tuberculata
ACAAATCGCCATTCGAACTGCCTGGAACGGATTGTGTACGATAGCGAATCATTTTTTGACATAAGATATAATATAAATTGGATTAATCCGTTCCAGATCCACAGATGATTGCTTATATAAACCTTTGTAATAATATGTGAAGCCTAAAATACATAAAAACTATGAAAACAATAAATGCATAGGTCTCTATTATTATTTCTTTCTTTTTCAGTATAGATGATATGGTTGATTTCGCCATGCCATACTGAGTTGCCAGGTCAGAGACACGAGTTCCACTTTAAAACTTCGCAACGATTTCTTTTTTTCAATTCAATTGTCGTTCTCACTGCTTTCCTTTCAGGCTTAGTTAAATCAGTAATCTTTTTTAGACCCATGGCTGCACTATTTTTAATCAAAATAACAAAAAATAACAATAAAATATCACAACAATAAAGTTTCACGAAGCTTGCGTGGATGATGCGTAGCGTACGGAAGCTAGCACGATACTGAACTGAAGCGACCGCGAGGCGCGGCCAGTACCGAGGTCACGCAGTCCGAATCGCGAGCAAGCGTACGAATGGCGAGTTCAATTTTACTTGAAAAAGTTGTACGAATAACGAGCTGTACGAATAGAGAGGCGGACGAATGGCGGGGTTCCACTATATATTTTAATATGATTTTCGTATATAATGTGAAAAAAATATACATGACAGCATACTGTCTGCTGTTTGGCGCAACGAATCAGGGGTAGCTTCCAGACTGATAAGAAACGCGGGGTGAAACGTGTGTAAACATTTACTGGTTACCCATTCTGTTTTGTTTAGAATTTACAGTAATGTGTAAGAGTTACTTTATTATTGAGTAAATACGCCAAAAAAGTGTGCAAGTCATTCAGATATTATCTGTCTACGACGAGAAGACGCTTGGCCATGTTGACGTCACGTGGTAAGCGATGATTCCATGAAGTCATTTAAAGAATCAGAGCCGATTAGCAATTCTCAGTGGAAATGCATTGATTTCCTTTCTTGTTTATTACAAAGAGTAATTGATGATATAATATACGACATTATAAATCTATTTTTCTTATATATAATAAAAACTATTTTATATTTGAACCGTAAAACTGTAAAACCGTAAAATATAGGAAAGTCGCCTAATTTGGGAAGGTTTTTTTAAGTAGCTTATAGAAAAAAATGAAAACCATGAATGTTAGCAGAAACACTAAATATACTTTATTTAATACGTTCGAATGATGATGCATGTTCAATTTCTGCTCTTGTTATATATTTACATTAGATATGCTGCAAAACAAATAATGTTGCAAAACTGTCTCTCTTGAAAATGGGTTCCTGATTTGGGGAGGTCTTATGACCATTGTATATAAACCAAGTAATCAGATATTTGGCACCTGCAGCACCTTTAATGACACCTATCACAAACATATCTCTTGCGTGTAGAGCCAGCACATGCTGTATGTGACCAGTTCATGCATTTGGAGCACTGAATGCAGTTCTCTCCATTGTGGTCGTCTGAGAATGCACAATAGATGCACTCCGCGTCTTCATTGTCGTCGCTATCTTCGCTTTTCATCAGACAGGTCAATTTCATCTGTTTCGGACTCAGATGAAACTTCAATGATCCTCCGTTTCTTGCCAGTGGGTTTGCCACGTCCAGGTGCCTGGTTTGATGCTCCCTGGTTTGATGCTCCGCGCTTTCCACGTCCTGCATTCCCAACTTTTTTCGGTGTTGCCAACCTTTGTTTTGAGTTCACTAACTGATGCTTATAAGGAGACCCAGTGATCAGCTCACAGAACAAGTGCGGGATCGTCTGGAACCTATTTGGCTTCTAATTGTTGGAAGAGGGCTGATGTCAGTTGCCAAGACGAATTTGGATCTTACAGTTTGAGGAACAGCACTTTCTTAAGATTCCAGTGGTTCGGGAACTGCATTTTTGTGAGATCCTGACGAAGTTCCTTCTTGTGGATCCTCATTTGCAGATGGACTATTCTCAGGAGGATCAGCCAGTTCTTCTACAACAGCAAATTCATGGGGTCGGAAATTATGACGGTTGCATGGGAACAGATCTGCTTTCCGGAAACCGTTTGCTCCTATTTCTGCTGTAGCTGCCTGTACTTAAGCTTTACGTAAAATGTCGCTTACATGATACACAGTTACAACACGACCAACATGGCACTTCATCCAGCTCTCAACCTTCGAGCATAAAATGTCTTTAGTGGCCCCATAAACGAAACGTCCAATGGCTGCATTTTATGGGTGCTATGAGGCGGCAGACAAAATAGAGACATGGTTATCTCTGGCCAAATTAATCAAGTCAATATTTCGGACATGGGTGAAGTGTTCATCCACGACGAGAACCGCAGGATCATCTTTCGTTGGTTTCACATGGAGCAAGAAGTGACGAAACCATTGCGTAAAAATGTCTGTTTGAATCCACCCTGACGGATGGCATGCATAAATGGAACCTAAAGGAGCACCATCCATTAATTCCATCTTCATATTCTTCCGTGGGAAAATCATCAGAGGCGGTATGAAGTGTCCCGAAGGGCTCATGCATGTCACTACAGAAATAAGTGCACCCCTTTCCGCAGCCTGTAGAGAAGCGATTTGCTTTTTCCCCTTCATTGCGACAATTTTAGTGTGCTTATGCTGACCAACTGTGATACCAGTTTCGTCACAGTTAAACAATCTGGCTGGGTTGCTCTTGATTGAAGCTAAGGCCGGGTCATAAATGTCAAAAAACTTGCTAACAGCTTCGGCTGTGAAACCCTTAGCTCTGGCGAATGAAAGTCCTTCGGGAGACCTAACAGAGAGTTCGGGATACCTTTTTAGGAAGTTGCATAACCATTTTTTACCAGCTTGAAGTTTGTCTTTCGAAAATGGGTTTTCAATGTTATTTTTTATAGCAAGCTAATACGCAAATCTTCGGACATCTTTTCTAGAGAGACCATAGAATCGCTGTTCCACTTGGATGCAATAATTCTTCAAGTCTTCTTCCAGTTCTCGAGGAAAAATAGGTTTCCTTCCTATTTTGGTGTCCATAGATTCATCTGGGCATTTGTTGTCTTTAAAATAGCATTCCAATGTTGTTTGAGGAACACCGAAGATGCGAGATGCTTTATAGCTCCCCAATTCTTTACTGAGCATAGCTAAAATGGCAGCCTTTATTTGTTTGGGGTCCCAACGTTTTCTAGGTTCCATCTGCAAAAGAAACGTAGACTATTGTTAGAAACTCTTTCTCTGTTTCTTTGGTATGCCATTCAGCATACAAAATGAAAACATGTTTACAAATATTTAAGTAGTATTTATTGAAAATTAATTTTAGGGATCGTCCATTAATCACGTGAGCCTCGAAACGGGAGGGGTTCGGAAAAAATCACGAACTATCACAAGGGGGGGAGGGGGGATGTAGTGAGATATCACATGTATTTATTTTTCGTTGAACGCGCGATTTCTAAACCGAAAAGCGGCGCGTGACCTTGACTTGCCGTTGCCAAGTAACGATTTCCCTTAATTTTCCAGAATTAAATTAGATTATATCTGTATTTAAAAATAATATTCTGAAAATTTTTGAGATACTATGTACCCAAAAAATACACGTGATTTTGGGTAAAGGGGGTAAAGGGGTAGTCTAAAACCTTACCACGCATCACCAGGGAAGGAGGGGGGGAGTTAAAAAGTTGCTAAAAATATCACGTGATTAATGGACGACCCCTTATAGGAAGCAAATGGGATTAAACATACATAGAGACGAACTTAATGTTATAACGAATAATTTGGGATCCCAATTTGGGGAGCCCCAAATTAGGACACCCAGACTTCCCCAAATTGGGGCACCTGCACGTACTAACAACGTGCTCCATTAGTGCACTGCGAAGTTCGTGAACAACGAAACTATTTATGTCATTGCAATTCTAAAACGGTGTAGATTTAATGTATGTATATTTATTTAATCATGTACTCACCTCTTAGAATATATTCCCAGCTTTCTAACAACGAACAAAATCTTCAGGAACGTGAACAATGCTTTCCTGCTTGAAGCAACACAGTACAATGGCGTTCTATTGAAAGGTACAAGGTCAGTCACATGCCCCCTCTATAGTTCCAATGTTCATCGTATGATGGCACCAATACATGACCTCCCCAAATTGGGGAACCTTCCTAAAAAAGGCGACTTTACCGATTGTAAATAAATTCTAGTAATTATTGTAAGTAACAAATATAAACACTTGCTTTATTTGCTTTATTGCTTTATTTAGCAATTATTTGTTGACAGTGAAAAAAAAATTGTTTAAAAATAATCCTGTAAAATTCCTCAGAACATTTACAAATTAGCAAAAATAAGACCAATGGCATTCGCACTTTAACTAAAAAAAGAAGTAGATTGAGAATGATTTTAATATTTAAATATCTAGTCGAAGCTAATGCATCTGCTTAAGAAATAAAAATTTAATGACTATAAAAAAAAATTACACTAAAAATAGGGCCGGTTTCCGCTCCGAATGGAGCTTTCTTCATGCTATGAAGAGTTACAAGATAAAGGGCAAGAAAATGTGCAGAACAGCAAATTAAATTATTAATTATTACAATTAAATTAATACAATTAATTCAATGTAATCCAATGACTGATGAATATGGTCTTCACTTCATGACGTCGTTATCACTGCTAATGTGCGATCGTCAACAACGCTGAGGTGGAGTCGACATGAACTATCGGCTACTTTTAGCTCCAACTGTTTGACGAAAAATCAACTCCTATCTTTACTCCGCCTCGACCCTCCCTGGATACACACGCCTTTACTGCCTGACTTCAAAAACTCAAAATAAAACTAAAACAAAATAATATGTATCATATCGTAAAATTCGCAATAAATAATTTAATGCAAATGTTCCATGTTGATTTGTATAGTTTCTTCTATTTATTTTATTTTACTATTTTTTTCCCTCTTTCATTGTTCCTACTTCCCTTTCTTCCATTTCTTGGACGATCGTGCATTCCTTATTCTGGTATTATGGGCACAGATATAATTATTCATTGTAAACATTGGATAATGTCATAATGAAAAATGATTCCAAGCATTTCCTTTGTAATTGCTATTGGTACACAGCAGGAATAGTTGGATTACAAAAGTCAAGAATTTATTTGAAACTCATCCCATGTACATATCAGTACATCATCAGTACAGTTAAGTAATCAGTATTTTCGTTCGTGATGGCCCTTGCAAGTTCCCTAGCTCCCTTCTCCATCCTTCGTTGGGTTTCCCAGAATAAAGACAGAGGTGGTCCCTGCACATGATCGCATACACTACTTTTTTTTGCCATTATGGTATTTCTTTTTATGTTCCGAATGATGTTGTAAACTGTTTTAGTAGCTAGAGCAGTCAACATAATTTTATAAAGTCTGCATATCTTGAAGTCTGGATAGACCTCATGGTGATGTCATGAAGTCATGGTGATATGCAATGGATAAGTATTTAAGAACAGGCTGACGTACTGACTCTTTCAAATTATTAAAATATTTGTCCTTCACCCTTTTCATACGTATATTTATGAACTTATCTGGGTAATCATTATTAGCTAAAAACTCACGAATCTTTCACATTTCATTATGGAAACTTTCTTCATTACTTCATAATCGAAAACCTCTAAAATACAAACATCGATATCAAATTCATTTTGTTTGATAATGGGCCATATGATAAAAAAAAAACGCATTTCACCAGAAAACGTCAGTTTTCTGTCCACATTTCTTGTTATCCCTACTTGTTATTAAAATATCCGAAATCTGTACGCTGTTCTTGTTTTCATGTTCAATTTCAAATATGATATTAAGATGTATCTGTGGAAAAATGTCGAGGAAACATTACTGTATGGCAGTAGTGTATGCGATCAAATGAAAAGGAGTAGTGTATACGATGACGTGCAGGGACCACCCCTGTCTCTACATTGGGGAAACGAAAGGTGGAGGACCGAGCTAGAGAACATGCAAGGGCCAAAACTAACAGAAATACTGATTATTTAACGTATGTACATGGGATGAGTTCCGAACATATTATTGACGTTTGTTATCAAATTATTCTGGCTGTGTGCCAATTGCAGTTACAAAGGAAATGCTTGGAATTATTTTTCATTATGACAATATCCAATGCTTACAATGAACATTTATATATGCCTACGATACCAGAATATGGAATTAACGATCTTCCAAGTAATGAAAGAAGGGTAAGTAGGAACGGTAAAAGAGGAAAAAAGAATAAAAAAATAAATAAATAGAAGAAAATATACAAAAGAAAATGGGGACATTTGCATTAAATTATTTTATTGTCAATTTTAATATATGATACATATTATTTTGTTTTAGTTTTAGTTTTAGTTTTTGAAGTAAGGCACTAAAGGCGTGTGTATCCAGGAAGGTACGACACGGAGTCAAGATAGAAGTTCATTTTTCGGCCACCAATTGGAGATAGGAGTAGCCAATAGTTCATCTCGACTCCACCGCAGCGTCGTTGACGATTACTCATCCGAAATGATAATGACGTTATGAAGTGAAGACCACATTCATCAGTCATTGGATTATATTGAATTATTTTTTTAAATTTAATTGCATTAATTAAATCAGCTGCTCTGTTTAAATTCTCGTCTTTTATCTGGTTATTCTTCATAGCATGAAGATAGCTCAACTTGGGCCGGAAACCGGTCGTATTTTTAGTGTAATTTGTTTTATAGTCAGTAAATTTTTATTTCTTGAGTAGATGCATGAGCTTCTCTTAGTTATTTAAATATTATAATTCTTAGTAAAAGTCCGAATCCCATTGGTCTTAATTTCTAAATTTGTAATTGTTGTGAGGAATTTTACAGGATTGTTTTTTTTTTGGAACTGTTAACAATTAATTGTTAAATAAAACATTATAACCGTAAAGTATATATATTTGTTACTTATATTACTTAATATAATTTATATACAATTACGATTTTTCATAATTTAAATAAATAAGAAACAGTATAAATATAATAGTTCTTATATAGCAAATCAGTTTTATATATCGTTATGGTTAAAATGTAACATAGGTATTATTATATATAAGAAACATAGATATTTATTGGTCGTATTTTATATCATCAATTCCTCTATGTGATAAACAAAAATTGAAATCTATGCAATTGCACTGAAATTGGAGAAACGGCTCTGATCCCTCAAATGGATTCATGGAATCGTTGGAATGTGACGTAGGTGTGACCAAGCATCTTCTCGTCGTAGACAGAGAATAACTTTCATGTTGGATGTGTGGAATTGACATTGAAAGATTAATGACGAAGTTTCACTCCATTAGTTAAAAAATGTTATTCACTATATTTAAGCTTTAAGGTGGAGGATCAAAATAAGAACTGGACCCCACATCTGCTGCTCGATCTATCTGAAAAGTTTGACAGACTGGACAAATAATTTTCGGCATATGAACATTGCCACATCATGATGTGGCGTGAACCATAAAACGATTCATCGCACTGTTATTTCTATCTTATAAACTGTCACTATCTATTTTGGCAGGTATGCTGTTTTACGTTCAATCATGCTAGATTAGTGTGATTTTTTTTAGTTTATCCCAACTTCGATATTATTTCATATATATATATTCTATCTTAATACAAGGTAGATATAATTAAGTTGCTTTATTTAGCTGCATCCTGCTGATGCAACCAATAGTCGGAGAGGCACAAAAAGTTGTACAAATACTATCCAAAGGATGCGCTGAAGGATTCTGCCAAAAAAAAAAATAGTTTCAATGTCGTCCGCTAGAGGGCCCTTTCACAATATATGAACGGAAAACAAAAACAGAATGTTCAAAACACATTTGTTTCACACAAATAGTATCAGAAATTTGAACAAGTCATATGATATTGCTTAATATGTTACCCCTGACAATGAACTGTAGACAATCAACTGTGCGCTCAACCGCTTACCTCAGATGATCACCCGTGATAGTTCGTACATAGCGTAGCGTGATAATATCTTTTAGTTCTGCTAATGTTGGAATTCCTCCACGATACACTTCATCTTTGAGGTATCCCCACAACCAAAAATCGCATGAAGTTTGGTTCAGAAAACGTGGTAATCAGGCAGTTGGGAACTAATTACTTGATAATTGGTAAAGTGTTGACACAACAAAGCTTGCACAAACTTGCCAATATGAAAAGGTACACCATCACCCATAAAAGAAAGTTGAATCAAGACACTGTCTTTCCTATAGTTAAGGTATCACAAAGTTCCGGAGCATGTCACGATATCCAGCCACAGTTACGGAACATGCCTGAGGAGCATTAGCAGCAATTTTTTCAAATAAATAAGATCCCAGGGTAAAGTTGAATGTGAATCCACATCAGACTGTAAGCAGGCCCCACACATCAAATTCCGTGCCCAGATATCAAATACAATACTGGGTCTTTCCTCCTTCTCCCCATGTTATGAGGAAAATCAAACAAAAAAATAAGCTTGGACGAAAGCAGAGACATTCCCTGGAAAACGTATGGATTTTCCTTGGACCATACACGGCAATTTTGGTGTTCCAGTTCCATTCAAATAAAAGTTTACTTCGTCGTTGGTCATGGATGTCTATGACCAACTTGCATCCTCGCCAGTAAGATCAATGCAAAAGTGAGTCGTTTCTCCTTGTTGCCTGGAAGCAGTTCATCTGTGTAACTGATCTTGTATTGAAAAGCATGAATTAGGTTTCTGAGGATCTTACTAAACTGTGCACCAGGTTAGATCCAATTGTCATGATGCACTTCGGCACTATCTGAACCTGCAGCATTCTCGAATGACTGCTAAACGATAAATGTAGCAAGGTCTTCAGTCACGTGTTTCCCAGTGCCCTTTCGTTCTATGTCTCGTTGCACACTTAAAGATCAGGTTTAATCAAATTTTTGGATCATTTTTCTCACATCTTGTGGCGACATCGGTCCAAGGCGTACTTTTTTAGCTCGACGAAATTCACGAATCGCAGCTACTGCATTACCTTGACGTTTGCAATAAAACTTGACCATCAATGCACTTTCTTGTAAAGTCATAGTGATTGCGGCTGTTGCTTATAACACGTTCTCAGTTCACACTGAATATTTATAGCCCCATGTCGGCTGCGTTCCTGATATCTATGCAAATCAGATTGTTTTCTGTTTGCATAAAGATTAACCCTATGCAATTGTGATGATATTTGGACAACTTTTACAATAAAAAAAAAGAAACGTTACAATTAAAACCGTACTCTCTTGTTTTAGCATGTTTAATGGTTTTTCTACAACTGTTTTAATTATTACAGCAAAAAGCTTTTATAACTATTGTTTATTTTTGCAGTTTCGTTGAGCGAATCCTTTGAATAGTATGTGTGCAATTTTTGGTGTCTCTCCGACGATTCGTTGCAGTTGCAGCATGATTTAAATAGCCCAACTTTAAATAAAATCAACTTCTACTAATATTCAATAAATATGCATTTATTATATTTATAAGGAGATATTTTAATCCTCTCAGTCGGTCTCACCACCGATCATTGAAAAGCACAATTATTTAATCCATAGTCGACTCGATTAAATATTCATTCAAGTATTTAGTTAATAAATTATCCGAATGTAAAGTTGAATGTAAAGTCTCTTTGATCGAGGAAACAGAATTTTAGGCTATTCTGACAGTGGCCATCACTTCTCCAGCCATGTGTTAGCAACCGGACGTTCGGCTAGTACACTTACTTCTCCAGCCAACCGACGCTATGGTTTCCCGCGGTTTTCAAAAAAAAATTCTTCTTCGAGTTTGAAATGCTGCATACGAAGAGTTAATAATAACCATTTGAATTTAAAAAAACAGATTTTATTAGAGAACAATGTTATGTCGGGACGACGATTACACTCACCCCGCAATCTGGGCTATGAATCCAGTGCATTTGGATGCGTCATCCACAGGACACCATTAGACGTTTTTGTATGCGTCAGTTCCATAGAATATATCTGCTTGTATCGAATCAAAAGACGTTTCAGAGCCAATTTTTGAAAAGATCTTCGAATATCAATTTTTATTTTTTTTATTGAAAATTACTTCACAAGCTAGATATATGTGTTTGTGATCATGTTAAGGAACTAAGCACAAAGTTTAACAACGATTTATCTATTTTTAACACTTTTTGTATTTTTTTGTGTACACCGATCACCTCACCTCAGCCACACAAAAATAAATTCTGCAAAAATAATGTGTTACAAAATTTACAAAAATATCTTTTCATTTCTGAAAAATACACCTTCTTTGTCCCGCTGACAGTGACTAAATAATTTTAAACCTGTATTTAACGAATGTCTATACCAAAATGGATGTGTGTGTTCAATTTTTATTTGCTTTGCTTGATAAACACTGCATAATTAAATTAATTTAACGGTGCTAAAACTTCTAAATTGATTTGTGCATGCTAATATTGGTTTCATTAATACTTACAACGCACAAATATAAATTACAATTTAATTTTTCATGAGTTATTAGCTAAAAAGTAGTACGAACGGAGGTGAGAAATTGTGACGGAGGTGAGATAGCAGTTACAGAAGCGCAGGCGATCAGCCAAATCAACTTTAATATTACTAACTTAAGCAGAATTTCAGACTTGAGATAACTGATGTAACTCATGAATAAGATGTTACTGTTTGACAAATACTCATACTGCCTTTTTCCAGTTATCAAAGCAGCGCCGAATTCTACCTGGGTGCTTTGCTTCAGGTAGTAAGTCAGTAATCTTATTTTTGTTATAAATCGGATTTACAAACTCGGCTTCACAAACCTATTATTGCCGACTGGATATAATGACCAAAGTTTTATTTCAATATTAAAAAAAAAATGTTGCAATGGCTACCGTAATTGTTCCATTTAACAAATTGTAACTTACTGAATTATTAAAAACCTGTATTTCTGCCAAAACCAATAATTTTAATAAAAAACCTCTCATAGCCTACATTAACGAACACAAACCAAACGATTATTATGCTGAAAAAAGGACTTAATAGAAATTATGATTTTATGATGATTTATTTTGAAATTTCTGTACTAAATCTTGCACAGTTCAGCAAAATGATAGAGCTCCGATTCATTCAATTTACTTTCCTTAAAAGTATATATTTTGTAATCATGCTTTATGAAGGTTGATTCCTTTACAAATATGTGAGTTTTTGGTTCACTCCAAAGTAAGTCTCGCCTCCGAACAAGTAGTCTCACCATGGTCACTAAGCTAAATGTGACGGAGGTGAGAAAATGTTTATTTTTTGGATCTCTTTGATCTATTAGCTGCAACAGCCGCTGCCATCCAATACAGCTATCAAGAATGTTTCAATTGTAATGGATTTAGCTCAATTTTAAAAAGAAAATTTTAATATTTCAACAATTTAGGATGTGATAACCTATTTGTATACGCTGCATAAATTCGATTTTCATATAGGAATCCAAACGAAATCTGTACTTAGTGGAAGCAAAAGATGTGCTGGATAGTTTGAGAAAAGGTGGCCATGACAATTGGACATCTCGAAAACCAAGACAAGGTTTCTGCGTTTTCAGAAAATAAGTATTTGCTTTGTGTGACGGAGGTGAGAACGCATTTCGGGAACCGGCATATCACATTTTTTTTAACTAACAAGGAATTGTTTAGAAATTGCTTATTTTCCAAGACAGTATTATTACTTTCAAACTAATCCATATCAATAAGAATTCTAAACAAGTAAAATTTATTTTGTCTTTCACAGACATCAAAGGTGGAAGTAGTTGAATGGGAACGGGCTGAAATTGCAACTATCTCACCTCCGTCACATGCTATTTCGTTGTCGTTAATAAACAAAACAATTAAATTTAGGCAATAATGTGAAGGAAAGAAGTGCTATTTTCTAGAAATTGTGTCTTTTTTATTATTAAACGTTTACAACAATTTTTAATTATTTGTTGAAAATTGGGAACGCGCAACAAGCCAAAAGTGCATCATTACGAGAAATTGGCTCATCACAACATTCTAGCATGGAAAGA
>JAFIDM010130737.1:0-12031 GCA_023159025.1 Thereuonema tuberculata
TATATAGATAAGTGTCTTCCATAAGATCCTCTCGTGGTTCAGAGGACGCCGAAGCTATAGGCTCCAGTGTTTCAATGACCATCGGGATTAAATGAGAGGGGAGCTGCTAGTCCTTTACCCCTGGAAAGAAATGCATTTTTGGTGGTTCTGTGTAGGATAATTGGTAATTACATTTTTAAGGCTTCACTTAATTACAAAGATTAAACCATATCTATTGGGATTACGAAAATTATTAATATTGAATAGGCCTATCATAAATCTGAAACACTACTGTTAAAATGTTGTGGGTTTTAATTATAAACAGACGTCGGGAGAGAAGTTATTGAATTTTCATTTGGTTGGAAGGAATGAGACTTGAGACCAAAGAATTTAAAAAAATAGAACTTTCACTTTTGTATAAACTTATATAAAGGAGGCTTCCCACAACCTAAATGTGCTCTGAGGTTTTTAAGGGAAAAAAAATTCAATCTTTTTTAAAGTTCGTTAGTATTTTTTTTTATTTTTGCTGTTTAAAACATTCAATACAGAATTATTTGGAATTACACAGATTGTTAACAAGTCATTTATTCCACGTCTATTCAAAGATTTTAATAAAATATTCAAACATGGAATTTAACTGTGATAAAATTTGATAATAAAAACAAAACAAAGAAACTGCACAATTTCAAACATGGAATTTAACTGTAATAAAATTTGATAATAAAAACAAAACAAAGAAACTGCACAATTTCAACCAATTCTTTCAGCATCAATGATTCTTATTTTTCACCAACTCTTTCCTTATCCTTAACTGAATCTTCATTTGTGTCGTAAACTTCTCACTTCCCGATCTCTTTTGCTGGGCTAAGTTCATCTGAGGACTTGAATTCTTTCTTTGGTTCATGGTTTTTATCTGTTGAAGTTTCACTTGAGGTCTCGTCTGTTTCCTCCTCTTCAGTTTTCTTCCAGTACTGCATTAATAAGATATTAAATCGTCGTAGTTACAGGGATTTAGGAAAAGGTTTCAAATTTTTTTTTTAAGATTGTTAAAAGATAAAGGTTTATTTTAGAAGATATGGAGTTATTACAAATTAAGTAACCAAGGATTAAGTCTCGGACGATTCCAAACCATAAGAAAACATATTTGTGTGAATGTATCTTAAAAAACACACTACCTGTCTACCCTAATAACACAGAACAAATACTACCAAATATTAATTTAATGTTTGGAAAGAAACCTTTTTATGTGAGACCTCTTTTTTTTTTTTTTTTTTTTTACTTCTAACAGCAATATGTATAAATTTATAATGTTTAAATTATATCTTCAGAATTTACTAATTCTCTTCAGAGAGTGTATAATTGTTTCATTTTTTTAATGGTAATTTAATTTAATTTTGTATTAATGTAATGTAATTATGTAATTTCAGCACCTGTACACAGGATCTAGAAGTAGAACCTAGCAGGACTAATTTCTTGGTATTTTAAATAAAATAAAAATTACAGCCAATTCTAAACAGCTCTCCATTCCTCTTCAAGTGTATCAGTTTTGATCTCTGACTGTTAGTGAGATCTTTTTTTTATACGTCTTAAATACTGAATGTTAAAAAAGCAGATTCTGATTGAAATTTATTTCTTCAGTGTTTGGCAATGATTGGATAAACACTATCTCCTCCCAAAAAAAATTCCACTGGTATCAGAACTTCATTTAATTTTTTGTACAATGAATGTATCTTTACTACTGTCGAATTAGAACAGAATTCCGATTTTTCGAATTTCAATAACGACAAGGGACTGACGAGCGAAAAGTTATAGTTCAGATAATTTCGAAAATATAAACGTCGGTGTCCTGATTTTTGTAAAGGTGACACGCCAAGGGACCGAAGTTTTACGTAGAAAGTGGAGATTTTGACCATTTTTTTTTGTAAGAAACTATTTTTAACTTATATAAAATGATAACTTACAATGTCAGTTTTAGATTAGTTATGGCTAGAGGACATCAAGTTACCCAATTTCGTAGAATCGCCAAGATATAAAAACTAGCAGCAAAGCCTGTCGGACGACAGGCATAAAAAAAATCTGAAAAATCATTTTATCAAATATAAAGTAAATGTAATCTAAATACTGTGCTAACTTGTGAACGAAGCTTCTATGGCAAAAATGGTTTGAGTTTCAAAATCAGCGTAAAAAACTTAAGTATGCCAAATTTCATTAAAATCGGTGCGGTGGTAACAAAATTATATTTGATTTGATTTGAAATTATTTTTTTTTAATGTTTATCAGACCTATTTAGGTGTACTTCTTACCTGTACACCTCAGTTTAATCTAAAGGATCATTTTCCACCCAAAAAGAAAAACGAAATACCAACCATATCTAAAGTTTAATTTATCTAAAGAAGAATTATTATTTTTGACTCATAACGCCGAAAGGCATTTAAAACTCTCCTTTCTATAATCTAAATACTGCGCTAACTTGTGAACGAAGCTTCTAGGGCAAAAATGGTTTTGAGTTTCAAAATCGGCGTAAACAACTGAGTAAGTATGCCAAATTTCATTAAAATCGGTGCAGTGGTAACAAAATTATTTGGTTTTGAACGTATGTTTTCAGATGTCTAGGTCAGTTTCCAAGGATAAAATTTCATGGAAATAACGTGGAATGACAAAATGAACTAATATTTCATCCAATTAGAGTACCCTTTATTCAATGATACCATTGAGAACCTTGGATCTATCTTAATAGCTTAATTATATAGAGTTATGGACAAACAGACAGACGAACTTAGCCAATTATATAAGTTCGTAGAACTTCCCATTAGGCCTATTAGAATTATTCATGTGCTTTTAGCCTTAGGAAATATCTTGGTAGTAAAGTCATTAAAAATATGAAAATACCAAAGTTGTAAATACTTAGTTGTTTTTTTTTTTTTACATTAATTTCAAAGGAAAGTTACCTTCTTCACTATCCTCTGGTTTCTTCCTTTTATTTGTGGCTAAATTACCTTGAGCTTGCACTTCACTATTTCTCCATATTTAGATGAAAATCGTATTGGGTTTCTCCTAAAAGCCATTTCCGTACAAACTCTTAAAATATTGAGAATTTCCAGACAAGTAATGTTCTGACGCTTGATTAATTTCAATTAAAATGTAATCAGATTTTTTTTTTAAAGAATTACTTTTCGTTTTTTTTTTAAAGCGGAAAATTTAACATTTTTAAATTTACTTTAAAATTTATACTTTTGTATCAGTTTGCTAATTCTTTTAATATCTGAATCTATTATTAACGGACATTTTAAAATAAGATATTTTTCTCAGAAATTAAAATATATACACCAATAACCCGCAATGTTTGGGATCTAAGAATGTTTCGGATTTTGGGTATTTCCGGATTTTGGAATATGGCATGGTGGTGTTGAAGAGAAGTGAAAATTATTTTCTTTTTTTTTATTTAACAAAAAAAACATGAATACAAATGAAACAAAGATATATAAATTTATTTATCTAGGTTTAACTACTGACAAATAAAAAACAAAACAAAAAGAAAAGAAAAAAGAAGGCATATTTTCGATTCCCCAGTGATAGAAAAGCCAGAAAATTCCTTGACTTTAAGATTCCAAGCAATTAGCATCTTTCAATTGTTTTTTAAGTGACCACTGCGCACATAAGCATTCACCACATAGACAGGAAATCATCTTTTGAAAAGTTCGGAATTCTGAATTAGGGATGCTCATCGTAGAAAGAAATTGTTTTTATTAAAACTATTCGATCTACAATAATCGGTTTTCACTTTAATATCAAGTTATTAAACTATATATGCATCACGAATTAAACAATTTTAATTCTTAGGAAGGGCCAAATTCCTAGAAGTCCTTATCAACTAATTTTAATAGTACATATAAAAAAAAGACGGCTTTTATCATCCAGTAGTCAAAAATGAAATAAAACGGCTTTAAAAGAGTTCCACCTATCTTAAATGGCACCAGGAGCCTTCAGATGGTTTTGACCCAAAAAGCAGCTGTCGGTAAGACTTGAAATGAGTAGCTGCTATTGCCTTAGTTATTGCTCTCAAACAGTTTTCTTTTATAAATATCTGAATTCCCTGAGGACTTTAAATAGAATGACCTAGCACAGCACTTTGCTGTAAAAACCATTCTCACCTCTATCATGTCTTCTTTGTCTCAATTTACAGTCTGAATAAATTTTATGTTTCAGTATCTCTTGTCAAAAAGCCTAAAAAGAAATAATCAAATATAGAATTTGGAAAATTTTGCATTAACGTTGTCCCAGGTAGTCTTGCATAAAAACCAGTCTATAAACTGTTTTTTTTTTACACCGAGTCACAGTTTCATTTATTGTCTGTGAAACAAACAGCATTATTTCAATCTATGACCCTGACTAATACAAAATTATGGCATTTAAGATTAGCAGTCAAATGCAATGTAACTGGCATCTACACTCAGTTCCAAAAGTTAAGCACGCAGAGATAAAATGTTATTTTCCGTAAGAGACCTGAATTAAAAAGCTGAAATTTGCTGCAAAGATAGAAGGAAGTATGCAAACTAAACAGGTAACAGCGAATCACGGTTTCGCATCGAGAAACATGCAAAACAGGCAGTGGTATAAGAAGCCGGCATTGTGAAGGGTTACAGGAGTTGCATGTAAGTGCTGATGAAAGGTGTTTAGAACGTTCGTACGATTTGTTTTCAAGCTAGACGTGTTTCTATGGCTTCCAGAAGACGATTGGGAGATTCTGAGCACTAGCGGGCTGTCGGACACATTGAAGCAGGACAGTCTACAACAGATGTTGCTCGTTTCTTCGGCGTTCATCATTCCGGCATTTCACGATTATGAAAACAATTCCAAACCAGCCAAACATATGTCCGAAGACCTGTAGCCGGTCGTCCAAGGGTTACGACCCCCGCGGAAGATCGAATTTTGCTGTTGTAGCCAAGCGGAATCGAAGATCGACCTTCACACGTGTGACATCTATGGTTGCAGCGGCCATTGGTAAGGCGATATCTGCCACTACTGTTCGTCAAAGGCTACACATGAATGGTCTGTACGCCCGGGTACCACGAGTTTGTGTTCCTTTATCCGTCCAATCCAGAGAGACACGTTTACAGTGGTGTTGCCAGCATGTGAATTGGAAATGTTATGTTATGTTCACAGAGTCCAGATTTGCCCTACAACCCGATGATAAGCGTGTAAGGGTCTGGAGGGAACAAGGCACACGCAATCGGCCCCAGAACATCACCGAACATTACGCATTCCGCGGTGGAAGCATCATGGTCTAGGGAGGGATTTCATTGGGATATCGCACCGACCTGCACATCTACAGGCGAGGTTTTGTGACGGCTGTATGGTATCGAGATGAAGTCCTAGACCACATTGTGAAACTGTACGCTGCAGCAGTTGGTCCTTCTTTTGTTTTAATGGACGATAAAGCGCGTCCCCATAGAGCTTCCATCGTTGACGACTTTCTGCAGAGTGAGGGGATTGTGCGTATGGAGTGGCCGGCTTACTGGCCGGACCTTAATCTAATTGAAAATCTTTGGGATGCCCTCGGCCGTGCTGTATGTCGACGTTTCCCACCTCCAGCCACTCTCAGAGCTTTAGAAACTGCCCTACAGGAGGAATGACGATTACTGGACTCGGCGGCGGTTGATCACCTCGTAACAAGCATGATCACACGTTGTAAACTTTGTATGCAGGTGAGGGGTGCTCACATACCCTATTAATATCGGTTTTTATTGTTTGTTTTGAATTTAAATATCATTTTGTTAATGACGCAAATCTGACGTCATCTTATAATTTATGAAAATTCAATATTTTGTTTATCTCTGTATGTAATTCTTTGTTTTGTTTCATGAATAAACATAGAGCTACTTACTTGCAGCATTTCATGTCAATCAAAGCAGAACTTGTCCATTTTTTCGCATTTTACCGCTCCGTGCTTAACTTTTGGAAGTGAGTGTAAGTTTACGTCATTTTTGTGACGAATGACGGGGTTTTGCAAGTTTCTGTAGCAATTAAGACACTAATTGCACTGTGGGATTAGACTAGCAATCTTTTTCATAAGAGCCTTTTTTTTTTTACTTTCAACACAATCCAAACTCAATGAGACCACCAAAAAGATAGAAAAAAAAAAGTCTCGAAAAGTCAATTAAAGATAGAAAAAGAAAAGTGATATAAGGTGCAGATCATCCTTCAAAAATCGTGGTCTGAAAACCGTGAACCCGATAACTGATTCCTGGTATCATAACATGATTTTGGTTGTATGTTGTAACGACACACTCTTTGTTGTTCTAAATAAATTTTGGTCTTACAATGATTTCCTGAGAGCACGGAATACCTGAAAATAACACGATAACAGATCTAGATGTTGAAGCATCTCTCACAATTTCTGTAACATATGCCTTGAAACTTGTGAGATCTCAGTATGTGGACTTCAATTATCATGGTTTAGATTATACCAGTACTTCAGAATAATTGCATACAGGGTCCCCATAAGGAGGGAGGGGACGGTCAGTGGTTCTTCAGCAGCGGGCCCTGGCCGTCAAAGGAGCCCAAGCTGAGATCTTAATTAAATCATATTTTTATTTTACGGCAAGTGATAGCCAAGTCTACATTTAATCCCTTCAAACTACTTTTCAGCTTTACCTGTCTGCTTCAAGCTATTCTGCATTACAATGTTTGCATGGAACGGTTCTGTATTGCAATTCAGACGTTGTACTACATGTTCTTAACAATGGATATATTGACGGTTAGGCTAGCCCCGCACCTGAGGTTTTATCAGTTGGATCCTGTAGGATCATAAAGGGGTTGTAATGGAAAGATGCAATTTAGTCAATTGTTGGAAATAGTCCCCGCGCATCTACAATTTTTTAGACCGTGAGATTCAAGTGTGCAACTGTGCTCCTCCTGGGTCCACAGTAGGTGCGCTTTTCTGTGATAGTAAAGGCTGGTATCCTGCAGTTAAAACCAACTAGGAATAAGGTCCATCATTTTATGCATTCGGATATGTGTTTTGGTGCACCTACGTTTTATTCAGCTAAAATCTGTCGTGTTGTTACTGCAGATGATTCATGTCATTGCCTATTTTACCTCTTTCTTTCTCTAACCTTTTCCATCTACATTTGCGCTTACTGATTGTTTTGGCCCAACTGCCATTCTCTGAATATCCGCAACATTGTTGCACAAGCCGAAAGCTTAACAGTTTTTGAAATACTGGAATCGGCTCCCATGATGATGCCTCTTGAAGTTGTTTAAATCTTTTGCCTTACTGGCAAACTGTGCTAATACACAGTTCTCTTGATAATGAGCATGCCTTTTATACGATACTCGTTGCTGCTATATCACTGTGAGTCACACTATCGGACCCATTCAAGTTAAAGAGTGAGGGGTGTGTCTAATAAAAGTGGCCACTCAAGTGTACAATGGCTGAAATAAACTTAAGTGTTTTATGACATTGCCAATGGTTCTGTTTGCATTCAACAATTTTACTCTACATTGTATGTTTTGAATGCTGATTTCACAATTGTCAATTTCATTGTCATCAATAGCTGCAATTGTGACTAAACAAGGAATGTTAAGAGAAAAAACGTTTTAGTAAACAGTTGTTTCTTTTCACATGATCTATCCAATGATACCATACACGACTTATGTTCTAATTTGAAATTCCAAAGCTGACCCCAATTACTCCCACTTCTGGGTTTCTCCCGGACATCCACAATGCCACCATTCGATTCTTTGAGTACTATTCAGTAATGAAAATTTTCAAGCGAATAACCTGTATCCTGTGGTTTACGAGAAAAACACGAGGGTATGGGTGCTCTTGAACATCCCGTATTGTAGCACCGAAGAATATAACAAACTATTTCATTCTAGTAGATTTATAGATCTATTTGTTATTTGTGAAAGGAGTTATTTGTTTGGTGTCTTCAGGTAACTTGAATTATGCTGGCCGAACACGTAGCAATATTGCTGGGCAATATTGTTTAAAATTGATATTGTCAGTTCATATCAAGCGCGAACACAGTTTTGTGTAATCGAGTATTGGCCTGATTATTGATGCTTAACGGCGCATTACAAACTCACTGTCCCAGCGATTGTACGACATCGGTTTTATACAATTTATTAGCGAATAAAATGGGAGCGATCGAGTGTTCTTACTTGCATTTAGGCCTAATCTTACGATCGTAGAGAATCGCTGTAGTATTAAACGCCTTCCCTCTGTAGAAATCCATTAAGAGCCTTTCATTATCAATTGACAAAATGTTTTTGTTTGAATTATCTTTTTTGGGCCGACCCATTTTGATGATTTTATGCCTTCTATCTCACAAAAACTGCTCCAAGTGTCTTTCCTATCATGAAGCGCCGCCTTCCTTCTTCGTCACCATTGTCACGTGATTTCATCCGTTCATGCGATTCGCTGGCGCACCAGCAATACTTTCCGACAACTACAGCAATACCAATATTGTTGAAATGGGCAATATTGTTTATTTTTATTGCTGGAAACGGTTGTCAGCATTAGTGATTTAACCAATGCACAATATGATTCACAATTCATCTTTTCTTATAAAAAGTAACAGTAACACAGAAAATAAATCCTACAAAATTAGGAATATTTTTTGTAATTTGAAAATTAACTTCACAAGCTTTATTTAATTTTTTAAATTTTCAGTAAAATTATTACATATTTGACTACCACATTTTAGAAGTCGAGACCTATTGTTACTACAGAGACTGATAGCTCAAGTGGTAAAGTATTTGACTGCCGGCTGGAGGAGGCAGCTTCAATGCTAGTGGCGATTAGGGATTTTTCTTTGATTCTTTCTCCTTGAAATGGGTCCTAGAGTTCACCTAAACCCTGCACAAAATGGGGTTAAAGGCAGACAGGTATCGAGCTGACTACTCAATCTCAACTTAGTTTTGTTGGTCTAGAAATGCTCAAGACTATTCTCCAACGATCTCAATGGCAAACAACCTATTGTGGGGATTCCTTAACTTTATAACTTATAGTTCTACATTTCCCTTTGGAAAACATCTTCAAATGCTGACTGTTTCGTTTCTTCAGCCAAGGATAAGGATCCTGGAAATGCAGATCACTTTACCAAACAGCTTTGTTCAAGATTCCAATTTATGTTTAAAAACCAAAGAAAAATTACTTAATCAAAACTATTTTTTAAATAAATAAAAGTTCCTTCTTACAAAATAATAGTGGTTGTAAAAAATATGTTGGAAGAAAATTTCCTATTAAAAAATTAAGCAAATACCATTCAAATGCAGGTAAAAAGATATGGGAAATTATTTAAGCCAGCTGATAACATGAATCACGGCCTCAGAAATTTAAAAATTCTGAGAATATTTTAAGAAATAATAAGCTTTTCCTGTTTTAAGCACAATGGCTCACTTATTTAGTAAGAATCCCTGTACAATACTCTTTAAATATCTTTAGTTAAAAGGAAATTCAGACTTAAATCAACTACACTATAGTAATATCACATCTTACAAGGTAGACTCATGTCCCAGTCCCCTCTTGTTAGAAGAGACTGTTGAGAATTAAAAATATTACTGAATGAAATGATTAGTGAAAATAACTAATAAAGTTTCCTAAATCTTTAATTCCACTCGCATACTCAGTTTCGCTCGTCGTTATTGAAATTCGAAAAATCGGAATTCTGTTCTAGTTCGACAGTAGTAAAGATACATTCATTGTACAGTAAATTCAATGAAGTTCTGTTAGCAGTGGAATTTTTCTTTTTTGGAGGAGATAGTGTTTATCCAATCATTGCCAAACACTGAAGAAATAAAAAAACTGCAATCAGAATCTGCTTTTTTAGCATTCAGTATTTGAGAGGTATAAAAAAAAGATCTCATTAACATAGTCACAGATCAAAACTGATAAGGGGAATGAAGAGTTGTTTAGAATTGGCTGTAATTTTTATTTTATTCAAAATACCAAGAAATTAGTCCTGCTAGGTTCTACTTCTAGATCCTGTGTACAGGTGCTGAAATTACATAATTACATTACATTAATACAAAATTAAATTAAATTACCATTAAAAAAATGAAACAATTATACACTGAAGAGAATTAGTAAATTCTGAAGATATAATTTAAACATTATAAATTTATACATGTTGCTGTTTAGAATAAGTACAAAAAAAGAGGTCTCAGATAAAAAGGTTTCTTTCCAAACCTACAGTAGTTTGGAGTTTTGTAACATTAAATTAATATTTGTAGTATTTGTTCTGTGTTATTAGGGTAGACAGGTAGTGTGTTTTTTAAGATACATTCACACAAATATTACGTTAATAATCGAGACTTAATCCTTGGTTACTTAATTTGTAATAACTCCATATCTTCTAAAATAAACCTTTATCTTTTAAGAATCTTAAAAAAAAATTTGAAACCTTTTCCTAAATCCCTGTAACTACGACGATTTAATATCTTATTAATGCAGTACTGGAAGAAAACTGAAGAGGAGGAAACAGACGAGACCTCAAATGAAACTTCAACAGATAAAAACCATGAACCAAAGGAAGAATTTGAGTCCTCAGATGAACCTAGCCCAGCAAAAGAGATCGGGAAGTGTTGAGAGAAGTTTACTACACAAATGAAGATTCAGTTAAGGATAAGGAAAGAGGAGTTGGTGAAAAATAAGAATCATTGATGCTGGAAGAATTGGTTGAAATTATGCAGTTTCTTTGTTTTTTTTTTTTCTTTTTATCAAATTTTATCAGTTAAATTCCATCGTTTGAATATTTTATTAAAATCTTTGAATAGACGTGGAATAAATGACTTGTTAACAACCTGTGTAATTCCAAGTAATTCTGTATTGAATGTTTTGAACAGCAAAAAAATAAAAAAAAATACTAATGAACTTTAAAAAAAGATTGAATTTCTTTTTCCCTTAAAAACCTCAGAGCACATTTAGGTTGTGGGAAGCCTCCTGTATGTAAATTTATACAAAAGTGAAAGTTCTATTTTTTTTAAATACTTCGGTCTCAAGTCTCATTCTTTCCAACCAAACAAAAATTCAATAACATCTCTCCCGACGTCTGTTTATAATTAAAACCCACAAAATTTTAACAGTAGTGTTTCAGATTTATTATAGGCCTATTCAATATTAATAATTTTCGTAATCCCAATAGATATGGTTGAATCTTTGTAATTAAGTGAAGCCTTAAAAATAATTACCAATTATGATCCTACACAGAACCACCACAAATCGATTTCTTTTCAGGGGTCAAGGACTGGCAGCTCCAATCTCATCTAATCCCGATGGTCATTCAAACACTGGAGCCTATAGCTTCGGCGTCCTCTGAACCACGAGAGGATCTTATGGAAGACACTTATCTATATACATCCTTAATATTTTTGTATACAATCTTCATACAATCTCATGGAAAAAACACATGAATTTAAGCATAAATTTAAGGGCGACCCATAATAAAAAAAGTACATTAATGAAAGGAAAAATGAAAAAAAGGTAGGAAAAAATCAAAAAAAGTTACGAAAATAAGAAAAAACAAAAAAGCCCTCGCGGACATTTGAGAACAAAAACAAAGTAGATATGCGGATTTCAAGTCCGAGACGTTAAGCATCAAGCTATAGCTGATAACTGAAATGAGATGGTGGCATTTCTAACATTTAAGCTAATATCGGAAATCCAATGAAAACAATGCTAAATATCTCGAACATGGGAGGACGTTGTCTCCGGAAAATACCTATTCCTACGTTGTTTGGGCCTCGGAACAGGTTGGTGGAGTCTGTTTGTAGATCCGATTAAAGATGAGTAGAAAGAGAAAGTTAAGTTCAGAAATGGATTCGCGCTTCTATAACTGATTTCAAATATGAGAACAATGAGCGAGACTTCAGATCTCTCCGAGATTTCAGAAGCATCATCGTTAACGAACAGGAAGGAGCTAAATCTTTGGGCTGCTACTAGTAAGCCTTTTAGGGTTTTTTTAAGAGTAATAACTGAGAAGTTAGAATATAATAATTAAAGATAAGTAGAAAGTTCAGAAATGGATTCGGACGAAGATTTTAGAGA
>JAFIDM010130738.1:0-12030 GCA_023159025.1 Thereuonema tuberculata
TACATACCTGAAATTATGCCGTGTATTTTTGAAACACCCTGTATATTCATTAATAATTCTTGCTTGTCTATCAAATGCAATAATTAGCAAATAAGGCCCATTTGCATTTACAGGAAAAATATACTTAATCCTCTTGGATCTATTTCCAATTTAAACTAAATAAATGCTATTATAATTCAATGCATTAATTTGAACTTCAATACAAACTTACTACAAATATGAATATTTACTTATTATAATCTAGAGTTCATTATATTAATAATTGGCTTTTCACCGATGTTAATTTTACAAAATAAATTATTTACACTAAACGAATGTCTCGACATCACTTGTATGAGATTATAGTGTATATTCACCTAGTATGCAAATATTCTCAATGTTACTATATATAACCAACTAATAATACCTATGTGAATGTTTCACAATAATTTGTATTGTTCATCTCTAACAATGCAGTTTTACTAATAATTGTTTAATTATTATTTCTACTAATTCAAAAGAACTATACTCTGTGATTATTACAAATCATTAAACAACTCTATTCCTTTGTGTAGTTATCTTCTAATTCCTTAGTTTATTATAATAAATAATAGTATTCACAGAATGTCGTCTTCTTATCCTCTCACTTCATTATTGATTCGGTGAATTCTTTTATCACTAAAGCACTGGCACATAACTTCAATTTAATGAAGTTTTCACTAAATTTGCACGTTTCACTTTTATGTAATTTTCCGACTATTATTACTCGAAGCACTAACACTTTAGTTATAGCTGTCTTCTATTCTTTTATCTTTTATCCTTCTTCTATCCGTTCAGCAGTATCCATATAGTAGACTACCAACTCTTCTTGTAAAACGGTATCCACTTGTAGGTTTTACTTTCCGTTTCTTCCTAAATCTATTTGATAGTGGATCTTCTTTCTTCGAATATCCTCTTGAATTCTTTTTCAGGTTTTCAGAATATTTTCACCTTAATTTTCCTTATTTTGACTCGGAATAATATCTTCTTATTATATTACTTAATATTATTACTTAATGTTCAATATAATTTTAGCTACTTCATTCCGTCTTGGAATAGGCAACTTCAAGTCTTGAATTATCCTTCCTTCCTTTTCTCAATGGATTAGTCTGGCACGGTAACTGGAATTTTATCTCTTCTTTAAATATCTCAATTACTTGAATTCTCGATTCAATTTAATTAAATTAATAGTTAGTTACTAATTACTATTGTCCACAGCCTTTTGAACTAACAGGAATAAATTCTCTCAGTTCTTCTTACGGTCTCAACTCCAACGTTACCCGTCTTCGTAATGTATTCTTCTTTACTTCTAATTGCGTTAATTTAAATGCAACAAGCTTTAATGCTCATGAATCGCCTTGATTCATTCCACGTATAATAATTTTTGCTTTAATTATTATCGCTCGGGATATAATATAATTATTCTTTGAGCAAAGAAACTTACTCAGAGTTCTAACTGTGGGTGCCGTTCCATTTTACTCCCCGGGTTGGACTAGCTCCATCAGCTAACCTTATTACTTCACCCGTTCACAACGGCTTGACCAGTTCAACCTTCCCGGTTGACTTTCCGTTAACATCTGACACGTCTCACACCTGACTAACTTGTGTCATCACACAACGTCATCACTTAATTTACATAAGTGCGTAATAAACTATTATTTAAATTATTAATAGTAAAAGAATAAATTATTAACAAAAATTTTCTCTTTTATTTTTTTTTTCAAGCATAAACATTTAATATTAATTCACTTATCAGTCCAACTATTTTAAATTTTACTATTGGTGAATATTAAAATTTAATATTCCTAGCAATAATAATAATAATAATAATAATCGGGCGTGGCGCAGCATAAAGTCTCCCGCAGAGGCCTCCGCTCGAAAAATATACTGCAGTCTCCCTCAGGTGGTGATGGAGAAAGTGGCACTCCATTCTGTTGTATGGCTACCAATCCAGTCCGAACAGTCCGAAGTGATCCGTCTATCAGCAAGAACAGCAGAAAACTCAGGCAGACAAGATCAATGCATACACCGACCTAACACACGAGCTCCAGAAGAAGTGGAGGCAAGACCTAGCCCGTGTTGTACCCGTCGTCCTGTCCGCCACTGGTCTTGTGCCTCACACATTGCACCACACTCTCAGCACACTAGGACTTCACAAAAACTCTTATGCACAACTCCAGAAGGCTGTGATACTCAACCCAACACGGATAGTTAGAAAATTTATGACACCACCAAACATCTCTAATCATTCTTGCACACGTCTTTACATTTGGCAATATGTCCTTTGGTCCTTGACCCGCCATGTTGTCTTTGCTGGGGAAACCCAAGGTTTGAAACTTTTACATAATAATAATAATAATAATAATAATAATAATTAATAATCAAGTCATAAACATGGAAAACTATCAGAAGTTTATTACCAAAGTATCGGACGACTACTCTTGCCGAAAATGCGGAAACCATTGATCACGTAATGTTACAGCTTCGGAAACCATTGATCACGTAATTGGAGGCGGACCGGCGCTTGCAAATTCATACTATCTGAATGGGCACAATAAATTTGGTAAAATTATTCACCAGCAATTAGCTTTAAAATTTGGAATTCTTACTTCTGCCCCGCCATACTACAAGTACGAGCCGGATTCAGTTTTTGAGACGGAGCAGTATCTCCTGTACTAGGATATACCGATTGTTACTGACAATGCTGTTGACTTCAATCGTCCGGATATTGTTTTCGTTGATTAACTCGCGAAACAAACTTCAGTAATTGATATTTCGTCCCACTGTCACAAAACATTTCCAAAAACCGAAATTTAGAAATGTACTAAATACGGAAATCTGGCGACTGAAATACAGCGCATATGGAAGCAACAACAAATTCAAATAGTACCATTGGTGATATCGGCAAACGGAATTGTTTCAAAGAATTTCACTGATAATTTAGAAAAAATAGGACTACAACAATATATTATCAAAAATATCCAGAAAAGTATAGAATTATAAACATGTCATATCACCCGCAGGTTTCTACAACAGATGGCTTGAAATGAATTTCTCCACCTACAAAACTCCGCCAGACTTTGTCTGAGATAAACACAAGTTTAAAAACAACTACAACAACAACAATAATAATAATAATTTCTTACTGTCTTATTACATGATGTAATCATAAGTTAATTAAGTTGAATTAATTTTGCAAGGTGTATTTTATATACAAATAATCTATTGAATAAATAAATAAATACATCCTAGAAAATAAAATTGTATTAACGACATGCTATTGTGGATAATATTTACAATTAATTACAATAATATGTACAATTAATTAGAATTATCTACAAATTTTACATAGAATTTACAATTTTGCAAGGAGTTAGTCATATACATGCAAGTTAGCAATCCATTGAGAAAAAAATAAATAAATAAATGTTTACAATTACTTACAATAAATCTATAAATATTATACGGAATTTATAATTTGGCAAGGTGCATGTTATTTACATAAAAATTTACACATCGTACAACTTTCGCCTATTAATAGGATGATATAATCTACGTTTGTTTTCGTATTTCCATGAATTGTACAGTTGCTTCTTGTTGTTCTGTAAAGACAATTTTGGAAGCCATTATTGCACATAAGTTTTAGGTATTTCTGTAGGCTACTGCATTGTTTTTATTCACAGATCTACATTTACGTCGCCAATTAGTATAGTTGGACAGTTGTTTAATATATTTTCATTTTTTATGAATAGATTCTCTAATTCTTCAGTAAATTTACCTTTGTGTGTTTTGTTGGCTTATATAGGGCTAAAATGTTAATATTTTGTGTTTGAAAACACAAACACATTTTTGATAACGAAACATTAGGTTTTATTACAAAAATTCATGATAAATAACGTGTTTTGTGAAAATTCTTGAATCATTTTCCAAGAGATTTCCTTGCTCCGACGTTTTAGTAATTTATAATTTAACATTTTGCTTAAAAAATAACAGACAGAATAACCTTTTTTAAAATTTTTAAAGTTTTTATAATACAGTGCAACTTGGATAATTCGAACGTCTTTAATTCGAAATCGTGGTTAATTCGAAGATTTCTCTTGGTCCCTTGAATTTCTTATTAAATCAATGTTACAAAATCGTGGATATTTCGAAGTTCAACTTTCTTAATTCGAAGTTTTTTATAAAAAATTTCGAATCATAACGACTTTTCGGCGTTTCATTGTTAAGAAATTCGACACGTGACAACTGAAAGCCCCTTCCCGCCACCGTTCGACACGTGACGCCAGTCGACACGTGACGTTTCAGACGCCATTCGAGCTTCCTGCTGTCAGTGTCACCATGTCTTTCAGTAAACCACGCGTGTACAAGAATTTAACGTTCTCTGAAAAGATCGCTGTCATTCGCGAGGTGGAAAAGGGTGTGAAGAAGAAATGCCAAATCGCCAACAAGTACGGGATAGCGCCGAATTTCGTCGGTACATTGAAGGACAAACCAACGTAAGTGAAGCTATTTTCCGTTCACTAAACGTGCTTGATGATAAGCGACTGAATTCTACAAAACAATTAGACATTGCACAATTTTTTGAAAAACTATAATTTTCTGTATTGAATGCAATATGTACTGTAGCTTACGTAATATAAATCTTATTTTGTTTACGTACATATAATGTTTAAGTCTTTCATACCATGACCTTTCTGAATAAATATTTACTTATTGACAGAATAATCTTTTCAAGCATTCAGTGGACCTGAAATTAAAGTTAAAAGATGTAACTTGTTTAATTTGAAATCTTGGATAATTCGAAGTTTTATAGTGGTCCCTTCAGCTTCGAATTATCCAAGTTGCACTGTATATAATAATAATAGCCAGGTACCGTCACTTCGCTGCGGAACCCTTGCATATATAGCATTAAAAAAAAACAGCCTTTATTTATTTAGCAAATTAATGTTGCGATCCTCGGAGAATATATAACTTCCCAGCCCGTTGTGGCTTCTCCGAATAACTCGGATATATTGCTGGTCGGCGTCACAGACCAAAAATTCACATTTTTGCATGTATTTTGCAAACGCTGAAGCATTTGTGAATAAGTGATATATCGTTCGATAGAACTTTCAAATACCAACATTTTCTCAATATAATGTTGTCTCCCATCTTTTATACTTTTCATTTAAATTCAGAAAAAGTCAAAATTTGACCTTTTAAAAGACGCCATCATGGAAACCAAAAACTTTTTTCGAAAGATTTTTGTAACATATTGCTTGTCTTAAAAAGATTTACATTTTATTCATTTACATGACCAATCTTTCTCTTATAGTTTGGTCACTAAATTGTAAAGTCTTATGACAGACAGAATAACGCTTTTATAATATAAGATTTAAGTATAATCATTTCTTTAAATAAATATAGTTTAAGAACATTATTAAACAAGAAGTGAAAGAAAAAGACAAATCGCTGGCTAGGAGCCAAAATGTTCTATCTACAATTTTTATGAATTTCTAGTTAACAATCAATCCTTAAGCTACATGAAATTACACATTTTTTAATATTAAGGACATTCTTGAAAAAAAAATTTTTCACCCTAGAATTAAAATTCCATTTTGTTCTATTTTCGAATTTTCGAATTTTATGCAGAGCAATAATGTTCTAACTGCAGATTTGATTTTGAGATGGTTATGATTCTAATGTGAATTTGAATGTTTTATGTGGTTTTGATTTCTTAAATTCTCGGATGTTAGATTGAGATGATTCATTCTTCCTGTTCAGGGATAAAGACAATAAAGATTCAGATATTTCAGTGTTCCTATCAAAGGAGTGAGGAAGAAGTTACGCGTATCTGCTAAGTGATGAGGATGATGGAGATGATGATGATGTCAGAATTAATGAAGAAGCAAGATATAAATGCTTCTCAACTATTAGATAATTCAGGCAACAGCAGCTCTAATGACAACGTTATTACTGAAGCTGCAGAGGTGAAGAAAAGTGGAAGACCACGGAAGACACGAAAGCATGTTAGAAAACCACAAAACTAGATCAAAACCCCAAAAACTCCGTACAATAAGGGATAGTAACGAAAAAGTAAGAACAATAAACGACCGCGCCAAGTGCAAGGACAGAGTAACTCTCTGAAAAAATGCAAAAATCTGATACCTTTTTACAGAACAAGAAAAAATTAATAAAGCTTTTTGGGGACAGGCAACCGCAAGGCCCGTAAGATATTTTTAACAAGTTGTATGATGAAGACAGAGAAAAAAAGAAGTACTGCAGAGCAACACATAAAACGTTTTCCTATGTATATAGGTTGCCTAAAGGGAGCAGCGATTGGCAGAGAGTATGTAAAGATTTTTTACTAAACACGCTTGACATTTTGCAACAGATGCTAAATTCGGCATTTAAAAATGCCACAGTTGGTTTTCTCCTTCTCCTGCAAAGAAAACTGCCCATAATAAAATACCTGATTCATCCGTAAGTTAGTAAAGGATGACAGCAATCAGTTTCCACGAGTGGAGAGCCACTGTTATACATCAGATTCTAAATGGGAATATTTAGAGAGTCAGCTTAGCAATATAGGCATAATAGTTTGTATACCAAATAGTTGCAACCTAATTGAAAGCCTGTTAGCAAAACAAGTACAGACAGGTGTTCAATACAAGCTTCAATCTGGCATTTCATAAACCGTGGAAGGACCAATGTGGTACCTGCGAGTTATGTCGAGCTCGTGAGAAGGCGAACATCCTATCGGAAGCTCCACGAAGTGATCATGAATCACATTTGCGGCATAAAATGCAGGTACATCAATCCAAAGAAGCTGACAAAAAGAAAGATGCCAAAGTTGTATCTGCAACAGGTTCTACCGACTTGGAACAGGTGCTACTGTTCCAAAACTTTTCATTGGAGATTTTTATGTTCGAAAGCTCAACATATACAATCTTACGGTTCTTACTGTTCTAACCAAGGACACTGTTTCTTGTTGTAGGTTTGAATTGGGAAATGCTTACCTGTACCATTTCTGAACTTATATCAAACGAGAGACAATTCTAAGAGCAGTACGATGATAAGTTATCTAAAGAAGGAAAACAAATGAACAACGCAACAATTACAGTGAAATAAAGATACGATACACTTGATGCTATGGAATAGTGATTGTTGGACAATGAACTCGGGTGTTCGGATTGTTGTGAGAATGCAGTTGTAGTTTTCCATTGATGATGAAAGGAATGTGTGTAATGCAATGAGAAAAAGAGGATGCATTCGAAAGTCCTTTTCGTTAAGAGATGCTGGGGATTATCTAATGTTAATATTCCCAGTACCAATGTTAAATGATACATAATCACGCCGTATTTGTATCGAGGTCCATATTTGAAGTTCGTTTAGGCCAGAAGGGTTATAGGAATAATTCGCTCCCGAAGCTTATCTTCAAGCAAGTTCGAAAGTAAGCGATTCCGAAGACATCGTTAATCATCCACCAAAGGCAGCTGGATATTAGACGATTAAACCAAAGACGTGAGAACTTCAAGATTGTAAGTAAATGTTTGACTTTTCTTACACGGACGGGCCACAGAATATTGATAGTATTATCTTCACATTTACCTTCATGAGCATGAAATAAACACAGTCAAGTAAGAGTCTTTAAAGTTAAAGGTTCAAGTTATTAAAACAAGAATAGTTAAAGTATATACAAAGAGACATTTTGTTATCAGATCCATGAAGAGTGTTATACAGGTTTATAGCCGCAGAATTCACAACGCTGTATGCTACAAGACATAATTTCATACAAGTGAAATTTGGATCATCTTTTTTATGTAAAAGAAACTTTCAATAGAATATACTTTGAGTTGTTTTAATGTTTCGCCTTTGTTTTATTTTTACCACAACTTAGTTTCAGACGAAAGTTCATTAGCGGGTTCTAACGAATAAACTTTGCTGGAGTTAAGGTTAATTAAATAACGTCTCCTGAAGACTGGGTAGAAAGTTATTAGTATATTGATTTTATTTTCCCCGTCATTTCTTTACACTTGTGGACCGAAAACCTAGAAAATAGAGGTGCTACAGCTCTTTGGATTTGGTTAATGGAAGGGGATAGAAAACGGATAAAGAAGACAGTTCTGTACAGTGCTACTTGTGGCGGTCAAAAATCGCAATCGTATGCGATGTTCCATGTTTATCACCGCTCTGCTTCAAATCCACGAAGTTAGAAGTCATTGACCATAAATATTTTGAGGCTGGCCATTCTTTTATAAAATGTGATTCTATTAAATCAACAATTTTCAGAACTACGAAGCAAGGAAAAGTTGAAGCACCTAGTGACTACCACCATATCATAAGTAATGCATGTAAACCGTTGTCTTACATAGTTCATGAGATAAGCCACAAAGACTTTATCAATTGGGAAGAAGTGGTATCTAATATTGCAAAATCAAGAGCATTCTCGGGCATTGGCTTAGATTAGTAAAAGCTAAGAGTGATTTGAATATTACTTTTCTTGAAGAAATATCAATAGTAGTGTGGCTATTTACTGCAAGAAAAGGGCAAAGCATTTGAAATTACCATTGGCCTATCCAAATGCGATTGGTTTTGAGGAAGATAAAACAAGTGAATATAATTTTGTGCTAAAGTATTAATTTAAGGGCGACCTATACTGAAAAAACAAACTTAAAAATAATAATAAAAATAGGAAGTACAAAAACGTAAAGAAAAATAAAAAAAAAAAAAATGAAAAAAAAAATAGGAAAATAAGAAAAAAAAACAAAACACGCGAACATTGGTGACAAAAGATTGAGGGGGGAAAAAAACAAAAACAAATCCCCAAATAAACCTTCATTATAAGAGTCCAATGAAAACAATGCTAAATATGTCGAATAAGATGGGGGAGAGCGTTGGCCCCTGAAAATACCGTATTCCTATGCTGTTTGGGCCTCTGAACACGATGGTGAAATCAGTTTGTCGATCCGACCTTTCGTTCGGTAGTTTTAATAGGGGGGGGGGACAATGATAACAAACCTAAATATCTAGAGCATGGAGGGGGGGATGTTAGCCCCTCAAAATACTCCATTCCTACAGTGTTTGGGCCTCTGAACACGATGGTGAAATCAGTTTGTCGATCAGATCTTGCATTAGGGAGCTGTTAGGTGTGGACAGAGACGGACGGACAAACGGACAGAACAAACCGTAGCTACAATCAGACCAACAATCAGTAGCTACCGATTTTGGTCGCTATCACAATACCTCCCAAATGTGTCTCTAAAAAGGACTGCTTTGACTCAAGAAATGAATAGCAGCTGATAGACATCCATACTACCATTGCCTATCCACTAAACAGAAATGGATCAACTTTCATAAGTCATTAAGCTAAATTATTAATTCTTTTATTCTTTTTTTGTTATCAAATGATGTCACATAACGGTATATATAAACAAACATGTATATTTGAGAAAAAAATCTTAATCAAAGACCCTTAAAACTGGCAATAACTTACTTAGAACATAGTTGTCTGAATTTCTAAAGCACAGTCCTTTACGGCAAATTTGTTCTAACTGCAGTTTCTAGGTCAAATATTGTGATTTTGAAATTTTTTTTGTTACCAAAATTTGGACTGCAAACATTCATAAGGGAGTTTCACTTGCTGAGCTATAAAACTCAATTTTGAGGGAATTTTTTTAGTCTTTAAACAGAGTTTTCTCAAAACTATCTACTCTGTTGTTAGAACATTTTGGCTCCTAGCCAGCGAAATAAGGAAGACACAAAGGAACAAGAAAGGTTCACGCTTAAAGTCATTGTAACAATGGGCTGAATTTGAAAGAAGAAAATCATCTTCGTGGTTCCGATGCTAAGATTATTTTGCATGTGCCTGATTTACGAACCAACTTGAAATTTAAAATTTGGGCAAAATCGGAAAGCAGTTTTCGGAATGCTTAATATTGACTTCCATGTTTTTTAAAAAAAGACATTAATTGCAAAAAAAAAAAATAATAAAAAAAAAAAATTGAGGTTCCTTAGGTCTTACTGTATCTTAATAACTGTAATGCAAGCTGCAGTTTTTTAAGAAAAATTTATTAACCAGTTTTTTACAACTTTCCTAACTATTAAAAACTATTTATGATTTTTATTATTTACACATTTAATGTATTTTTAAATTTTTCTGGAAAAATTTTTATAACGCCAATTGTAAACAAATGTCAAAACATTGATAAGGCTTACAGCAAAATTTTATTAATTTTTTATACTATAATTTGTTGTGGAATCTGCATTCATTGATCTTTATAATTATTATGAATATGAATATTCTTAATATTCATCTTTGTAATAATACGAAAGACAATCCTAGTATTTACTTGGGTCGCAAGAAAAATTAATGGACAAAAGTTAATGAAATTCTTAACAATGCTACTACATTAGTTTTACTTTTCAACTGAATTTTATAATGTAACTAGCTGTAACCGGCATGCGTTGCAATGCCATTCAAAGAAAGAAAGTGTTTGTGTTTTAATTTTGTTCAATGAAGTGCTTTTGAATGCACAATATTTTTTTTTTCCGTCTGGCGCATACACGAATAAATTAGAAGGTTTTCCGACGCATGAGCAGGCCACATACAGCTGTCCATGTGTTAAGCATGGATTATCCCTGTGCGAACGCGCATCAGATATTGTAAAATGGTTCTGCTAATTCAGAAACTTTCGTGGGCGTGCGCACAACAAATTCACCAAAATTTCATCGCAATCTGATGAATGTTATAGGAACGCATACGGGACAAACAAACAAAGATATCATTTTTATATATTAAGAATATAAATTTTCGATTGAAAGACTCTATCGATAAAAGTAAAGAGAATTATTCAATTTTTTCATCTAGAAGTAATTGAAAGTGATAATAGGTAACATAATTAAAACTAGACACCTAAACCTCAGAATATCCTTTAGAATTTTTTCTCCTTTATTCGTTCTTTGTAAGATGAGCCATCTCAGCAATTCTGAGATTTCGATTACCATTACCACCTGTTTCCTTTCTATTTTAAAGGTGAAGAAAAGAGAAAATCATGTCACACCTGTGGGCTTCGCTGGTTTGTGATATCTCGTGATTACAGAAATCTTCAATAGAAAGGACACGGACAGAACTGAACAAAGCACCGCTGAAGATTATAAGCATTGCATCTAGAATGGAATTCGAAGTGATATTTTCTTTAAGCTGAAGAATTCAAGAAATTCTTAGTAAATATTAATGATTTACAAATAACATTAATTCGAAGTAAATTTTAATAAGAACTTGATAAAAAGAATAGTTCTATTTTTTAAAAAAAATCAATTCATATTATCTTCTATTCTATTAATACGTGTTTTTTTAGCAGACTTCCATGGATAAGTGACGCTCATCAAGACAGTCAGTCTTCGTATACATGTTTTGTTCCTTCCTAATAACTTTTCATTTTACGTATGAAGCCCATTTAAAGACAATATACAATCTAACTTTAAATTTTTGGATGTGGGTCATTGTCGATAAATTTGCGCGAGAATAATATAAGGTGTCCGACAGAAAAGAATTAGAACCAAAACAATGAATTTAAAAAAAAATTAATGTTTTGTAATAAATATAAAGTAAATACGCTGGAAATATATTAATTGTAATTTTAAAGTCATATCAGAGTTTCCCAATTGTAGGGCTTTCTGAAAGTGAAATAATCTGGAAAAAAATTATCCCCAAATCTGGAAAAAAATTATCATCTTCCCCAAAAATTGATTAGAACTCCTTCAACTCTTAGCCAAGCGTGTATACTAATTGCCCAATTACACACGCGTGTATACCAATTGCGTGTATACCAATTGCTTTCGACTAACGATATTGTTATGATGTTCTTACATCGTGAATAAGAGGAGCACACATTAGCTAAACAGTTAACACTTTATTTACAATCACAGGGGGTTTGTTATTTACAATCACAGGTAGAGTTATAACGGATTCGCAGCTTGTCCGCCAATCTCATCAAGATCCGTCAGCGCGGGAAGGCCATTAATACGTCATTG
>JAFIDM010130739.1:0-12029 GCA_023159025.1 Thereuonema tuberculata
TTAAAATATCTGATTCGAAACTTTTACAAAGATTCCAAACAATTAAACTTTTCTTTTCTTTTATTTATTTGAAAAAAAATTAAAGGTCCTAAACCTTTCTCACTTGATGCCACGTATTGAAACTTAAGTATTTTGAATGCGTGCTAAGGATTCATATTTTTTTTTTTTTTTTTCATTATTGTAATTAATTTACGTACAAGCATTTGAAAAGATGCTACTTGGCTTTGTTTCACGATAAAATTGAAATCAAGATAAATGAATAAATTAAATTTGAAATCTTATAAGTGCTTTTGATGATTTACTTTATATTTCTTAAACAGAAATATGTAATTAAGAAAGAATTTAGAAGATTTCAACATTTGAAAAGATTCATCAAGCAGCAGAAAAGGCTATTTGACTTTATCAATACTAAATAACATTCAATATTTAGCCGTTTTCAAATATCTTTTATTAAAATGAGCATTTGGAATTTATATATTAGCTATAATACATATCAGTTTCGTTCAATCTATCCTTCTTTTTTTTTTTCGGTTTAACAGAAAGTGAAAGTTAAAATCTTCGAATTAAAAGTTAGAATCTTAGATTTTAAAAAAATCAAAAAATTCATGTATTATATTTACACACAACGTTTGATAAACATCGTTAGATTAAATTACTGCTGATTAAAATGACTGATAGGGCATTGTATGAATAATAAGGTAAAAACACTATGGATAGAAAAAGACTCGAAAACTAGAAAAGTTATAGAAAGTATAATAATAAGAAATACAAAAGGACAAAATTTGAATAGAAACGGAGTAGAGGTTGATAGCAATTTTGTAAAATTAGCGGGAGATTTAGTGAATTTGTGTTTTAATTGCCAAAAAAATATAAAACTTGATTTGTTTTTATATTATTGGGTTGTTGGTGTCAATAACGATTTTGACACTGAGGATTATTAAAATTTTTTAAGGTTATTTCAATGTTATAAGTTTGTTTCATGCTCATATTAATGATTCATTGTTACAATCGGAAGTTGTTTGTAATAGGCTTGATAAAGGAAAGAAGATTTCTCTTTCCGAAAATTTGCGGATATTAAATATATTAATAAATGTATTTTATTTAACATATTTTATTGGTGTAAGATGTGGTTATTTATAATAATACGACTGATAGAAGTTTATAGTACCCAATGAAATTGCTTTTTAATTAATTTATATCCTTTTTAAACAAATTTATTAATTCTAGAATTTGTCTAAACTAAATCAGTTTGCCGTCTATTAATCGTATTTTTAGGGGTTTAGGAAGATGAGATGAATAAAAGTATATTTTAACGTAACTTTATACCATCGTGTCTGTATTTTCTGCATTAAATTCACAAGCTAACGTAAGCCTGTTGTCAGATATGACACAGTTACTTCCTTTTCACTGACATTACATTAATAATTTCGTCTTCACTGATCAACTATCGGTGAAGTTGGAAACAGTAAATCACAATAACACTTCATATAATTTCCAGTAGTTCTTATGTGTCGAAAAGAATGAAACGCTTTTTGTATCTGATCTTGTGCCAATACACTTTTATTGAAACTTCAGTCATGATTCGTAGATTACTTTTTTGAAGATTACTTTTCCGATGTCAGTTTTATCAACGGAAGCTGACAAGGTCAACCGTGGAGAAAAAAAATAGAATTTTTAAGTAATCTGTATCTCTCCAGTGGCCTTCTAGGTATTTGTGTCTGTTTACATGTGTTCTCTGTTGAAGTTCTGTACTTCTTTATTATCAAGTCTTCTTTAGCCTTGGCATGCCTATTTATGGACAAGCGATGATCTAATTTCTGTTTTTGAATAATTTCCGTTTGGGTCCTTGTGAAGAAATTTGTGCCCGAAGGTGACATTAAAATCGAAATCAAGAATTTCTGTAGATATCTAAGAATGCACGTTACTCCGTTTAGTAATCCTCGTGCTTCGATAGAAAAGTCGGATTTTAATTAAACTGGGTTTTGATAACTTAAGAAAATCACGGATTTAATTAATTTCTTAGCAAATGGAAAAAGATATTCTTTTAATTCAACAAGTGCTGTCTTGTCTTGTCTTGAACATTTAAGGTTTAGACATGTTTGTCTGTTCCTAAACTCTGAAGATGATTTTGGTCTCTCCATATTGTTCTTGGACGACCTCGGTCTCTTTTTCCTTTGGGTTTATATCTCAAAATTAATTGTGAAATCTTATCGTTGGACATTTTTTCTACGTGGTTAAGCCAATTTTTTTGATAATTTTGAATTTCTTGAATTATATTTGGAGTTTTAAGTTGTGCTCTGATATCATTATTTTTCTTTTTGTCGAAACGTGTAAATCCTAATAAAGGTCTTAAAAATTTCATTTGTGCAGTTTTCAATCTTTGTTTGTTTCTTTGTTTCAATATCCAGGTTTCACTCCCATATTTAATTGCTGCTTTGGCTGTAATGTTATGTAATCTTAGTAGTGTTTCTTTCGCCATTTGCTTTCCAAATCTTCTTCTAATTATTCCATTCATTCTGTTGTATGTTTGTACGTTTGATATCAGGTTTGCCTCATCGTTATAACATGAAATTATGTTTCCCAAATATTTAAACTCTGATACTTGTTCTATTATTTTCCCATTAATTACAATTTTTACTCTTTGAATTTTTTTTCCACACATTGCCATAGATTTTGTTTTTAATTCCGAAATTTTCATTTTATATTTTTTTGAGATGGTATTTAGATGATTTGCTCCAATTTGACGTTCATCTTCTGAATTTGCTATCAAAACTTGATCGTCAGCATACAGTAATGTCTTCAATTTTTTATCTTTTGTGATCTGGATACCATTTTTATGTATTGATTTCCATTCTTTTAGAATTCTATTTATATATATGTTGAAAAGTATTGGGGAAAGTCCACATCCTTGTCTCACTCCTTTATTTATAGTTAATGGCTCTGATATTTTTCCATTCATAAATTTGATATTAATTTTTGTTTCTTTATATATACTTCTAATTACATCAATTAATTTCGTCGGAATTTTATCTTCTTCCATAATTTTCCACAGTAAATCTCTGTTTAGATTATCATAAGCTTTTTCGTAATCAATGAAAAGTAGGTACGTTGGTAAAAAAGTGTTGTAATTTACTAATACACGGAGACTTTGCTTTGTGTTGCCTTCAAGGAAAACAAAAAACAATATAAAATGAAATATTACGGAAAGTAGCTTCAGTTTTTTCCAGAAACTTCCTTAGATTTCTTGATGTCAATCACAGATGAATAGATATTTTCTTCGTGTATATTATTTGAGCTCCTACCGTTGGTGTTGGTGATACAACAATCATTTTCTGATCTGAACGATTGACCCTAAGTTAACATTAGGATGAGCGAATAGATCGGGATGGAGATCGGGAGATCGGATCTGTTGAGTTGACATAAACGATGATACGAACTTACAATTTTTCTTTTAACTTTAACCTTTATTTCATTCCTTTCCTTTTTAAAGATAAAAGAACTTGAAAGAGAAAAATAAAAGCCAGTGATTGGCTTCATTTCGTTTATGTTATTCTCATCAATTCTGTTTTTGATAAACGACTGTGATAAAATGTGGAGGAATAAATTGGTTATAAACAATGTTAACTGTATTTTAATTGTTCTGTTTAATGTTTAGCACAGAATTGAATTTAATTATTTGCGTTAATGGTTTCTGTGAACAGAAGTTATTATTTTCGAAACAAATATTCCTACAGTGACTCTAATAAAAACAAACTTCCTTTTATCAGAAATATGGGATGACACCAATAGAAAAAAAAGCCAGATTTCTTCATAGAAACATAACAAAAAAAAACCACTTTCGTATTTTAGATATTTCGTTACAGCTCTTTTTAACGTTTCGTTGTTCCAATATGGTTTTGAGTTTCTCAATTGTAAGTTGATATTAATAACAAATAGTTCTTAGAAACAGACAAAACAACTAAGGAGAATAAACAAGCTTTCTTTTTCCTAATCGAAACGTTTCCTGTGGCGTAATTAAAATCCATCTGTCTCTCCCTTCCAGAAATTTTTAAAACAACATGAAAACTTACAGATATTCAGATTGACTCAGGAAAAAATTACCCTAATCCCTCTAAAAACAAATCGTAAAACTCCATGGAAGATACATGCAGTGTAACTTATTATTAATTTTATTATAATTCCTTCATTGTATTATTAATTTTTTTTATAATTCCTTCATTGTATTATAATCTAATCAAATGCAATACCGTCATTATTCAAAACAGTCATCAATGATATTGAAATATGAGAAACCTTTTGTAAGACTATGAAAAATCACATTATTTATTTATTTACTTCGAAGGGAGACAGTAATCAGTTTTCTATTATTGGATTTCTGTTTCCTTACATATTTTTAAATTAGTGACTTTTATTCAGCTGTTAATACACTCGGTAATTGGATATTGAATTGAGTATGAGTATAATATCAATAAGTAGTATACTTAAATAGGACATTTATCAAATATTTTCCATTCATATTATATTTATTTTCTAATATAATAGTGAAAACCTTAAACTTATCATACTTCTGAAGTATTTAAAATGATTATTAGCTACTTAATCTACATATTGGTAGATGTTTTTCCAAAGTTGTAATTGAATAGTGATTATAAAAAGTAGTATAATTAAATAGGACATTTATCAAATATTTAAAGTCGGAGATTCTGTTAATAATAAAATTACTATATAAAGTTATAAAAATTTATTAATCACAAACTTATAATAAATCAATTTTATTTATTTATTTATTTATTTATTTATTTATTTATTTATTTATTTATTTATTAAATAGAAAATTTTACAACATTTCATTAATTCCATTGGATTTAGCAACTATTAATTCATTTAATAATTAAGTTTTTTAGAAAATATTTATTTAAAAGACATTTGTAATTTAATACCTTGATTTAATTTGAGGAAACTATGATAACTGATTGCTAGTGGGGTTTTTTTTCGAATAAATTAAAGAAAAACAATTAAATTTTGGATATTTATCAATTTTATCAATAGTGATGTAAAAAAAATTTTAAGTTTATAAAAATTAAAAATCTGTCCCGAATAAAAGATATGCCAATGAATCATTGTAATAATTCGAAAACAATTTAACAAAATTCCAAAATATTAAAATAGATTCAATGTTCTATGGATATGAATTGGAAACAGAACAGTAGCGGTTTTTTTTTCTTTTTTTTTTTTTCTGCTTAAATAAAGTGAATTTTTATTCGACGCTAATCAATTTTAAACAATTTGTTATCAAAAACTCCTTAGTACATGCAGTGAAAAGTACATTAAACTTTTTTTCTTTCATTTTTTATGTTTGTTTTGGATAACAGAGAGAGAGGGATAAACGAGAACAATTCATCCTATTTTGAAAAATTATAAATTCTTTAAGACAACTACATTATTGTTGCTATTTAATGTAAAAAATAAAAGTGTATTTATTTTATGCAGTTACTTGGATAATGTTTTCGAGTTTTATTGAAAGGAAACTATAGAATATTGATTTTTAGAAATATCTTTAATAGCTTATTACATGTAGATTTAGAATATAGGTATAATGAATGTGAAGATTATGAAGTTACTTTTGAATCATTAACTCTTCTCTACATTTATTTGATTTTTGGATCTTCTGATTAATATACAGTGCGATTCAAAATTCCCTGTACAAACTAAAGGTAATTTCTTCTTAGTAAGAAAAACAAAAAAGTTCAAATAAATATGGGGCCGGAAATGAATAGTTTTCATTATTCAATGTATGGTTGTTTGTTGGCACAGTATGATGCGATAAAACGTACTTCAAAATATTCATAAATTAAAACACAGATATAGGGAAAGAATGATTTAATAAGCGGTGTTGAAAAAAAACAACAACAATTAATTGATCCGGAAATGACCAACCATACATAGAATAATGAAAACTATGTTTTTCGCGAAACCTATTCATTTCCGGACTCATGTTTAATTGAACTTTTTTGTTTGTCTTAAACCAACCTTTAAAATCTGTACATGGAATTTTGAATCACCCTGTATAAAGTAGTCCTATACGATTATTGAAATGTGACTACGAATCTTAGCTTAATTTAATCCATAAATTAAATCAATTAAATAAATTTAACTTTATTTAATAAAGTCTTGATTTCTTTTTCGTCCAAAGTGACTTTGAAACATTGGACATTAACTTATATGAAAGGGAAGAATCAACTGTAATCGAATGGAATTAATAGATTGTGTTGATCATTTTTTTCTAAATCAGAAGAAGCAGATTTAAAATTGGGTTCAATGTCCTTCGATTTAGCCTAAGTGTAAATAACCAGTTGCTTAAGGAGTGATTTATGATGATTTTTTTTTTGTCATTGTTTTCTTTTAGGGCGTCGATGTGGCCTCTGGTCAACCAATTTCATTGTAGGATTCTTCTTCTTTGTCTCCATCTTCTGCTCTTTCAAGGTAAGCCAAGACTTTATAGCAATAAATAACTGAATTCAACTTTACGTCTCACAAGAGAGTTTATAAGTCATTGATAAACATATTCTTCACGACGATATTGTTATTACATTAGAGTTGCTATCAAAGCAAATTCTCCATAGTTCGGCTTATTTATTCTTTATTACATTAACAGTTTAATTGGAAGTTTGATTATAAACTTTATTTCAGATTGTAGAGGCTTTAAAAAGTGACATACACTGATCTTATAACCTAAACCTATATTTAGAAAAGATTTTCAACAGTATGAAAGTTAATCAGAAATTTGCCGTTCCGGCATACCCATGTGGTCTAGGCGGCGACCTTTCTCGCGGCTGATGTGTCGGATCCTGGGTTCGAATCCCGACGCGGGGCTTTCAACTTTGTTCTTCTGTGTTTTGTCCGTTTTCGCGGGTGTAAAGCTAGTTCGGCCCCTGGGTTACGTTAAAAAACTAGCAACTTCGGCAGTTATAAGTCCATCGCTTCGATCTCCTGGTTATACCACGCGCAAAAAAAATCAACGAAGTGTTTGATTCACAAAAGAGTTCTTCATTTATATATGTTGAAGGTTTTAAATATCTCTTCATCTATTTTTTTTACTCAAGGGTCCGATTTTTACTCAAACAATCTTCCTTATAAGCATCTAGGTTTATAGAATAAACGGTTTTTGAGTTAATTTGATCACAGATGAACGAACAGTGGAAGGGCGGGTTTGGTTCTTCGCTCTTGGTCTCATATATACCAAAATTAATAAGCAACTTTGAACAATCTACAGCAACCTCAGCTTTCCAGGCATAGGCGGATCCGGGGGGGGGTGGGGTTATAGCTATATGTATCCCTTTATAATAGCTATGTATGTAGATTGGATAAAATTGGGTTTCCAGGCTGATGCCTGATAGATATGCCATATTGCCATGATGACGATTTCAATTTCTAATGTAACGCTGGCGACTAGCATGCGTTTCAGATTCACCGGTATAGTCAGCCCTTCAGAAAAGGTAGACCCCCCCCCTTTGAAAAATCCTGGATACGCCCTTGTTTCCAGGATAGGCAGTGGACGACATTCACATTTCAACTGAAAACTGCATTCTAAAACTTTATTTTTCTGTCCGATGAGACATAAATGTTAGACTAAACTTATAATCCACATAGTATTATAGATGTGGTCTAACATTAATTAAAAGAATTAGTTAATTAAGTGAGGAAAAAAATTAATAGCTTCGAATTTAAAAAAAAAAGAAAAAAAAAAGCCACTTTTCTAAACTTTCAAATTCTTAGTTGAAGTTTAATTCAGAAAATCACTAGAAAACGATTGATTAAAAAATACAACAAAAGTTAATTTGAATTATAAGTTTCGCAAAATATACTTATATCGAACATCTTTCTATATTACTGCTACATTCTGAATATTCTCATTTTTAAGCAAATGTAAAGGCCTAACTAAATGGAAAACGTTTCAGTAAGGAAAATTTGCCGAAAGTATTTGCCGGCGTGAATTCTCTATATTCGAGCAGAACTGAGGGATAAGTTAGACCAGAGTAATTTTTCCATGGAAAGTTGACTGGTTTCTTGTCTCTTTGTCAGTCGCTTTGCAGAAATTCAAAAACAGAATGTTACTTGCTCATTTTAAAGTATGGACGTAACTTTTAATTTTTTTGCAACTGAATTCACGAGCAAATATTGAAGATGTGCTACGAGTGCGGCGCAGTCCTATGGAATCGAAATGACATCGATACTACAATCTTGCATTTATTTCTGTGAAGACTCGTCTAATTGTTCGCTGACTTTGCGTAACTTGTAAAATAAAAGGTTTCCTGATTAGGAAAAGTTTTGGAGCGTAAACATTCTAACCCATTCCCGTTAACAGCGCAGTTAGGCCTATGCTATTCGCCTCAAATAACACCTTTGAGGCCATTAGATGGCGCAGAGGGTAAAATAGCCTTCCGTTGGTTTTAATCCGTCCTCTATGTGTGGCAGGATATGCACTGAGACAGCAGCATCCCAGTCGCTGCATAGTAGGTAGTTTTTCCTGTCTGAGCATTGTATCATCACGGCAGCAGATTGTGAAAATGAGAGTATGTTTCATTTCTTCAATTAAAATGGTAATTACAGTAGAAACTCGCTAATCCGGCACGTTCGGGACTTCGGAATGCCGGATTACTGAGCGCCGCGCCGTCTAAAAATAGCCGTTATTGCGAGGATAGCGGAAATACCGCTAAAATAGAGAGTCAAAAGAGCTATTAATAGGTATCAGGCCATTTTTCCGTGTTCTATTGTGATTTCTCTGATTTCGGTAGTGATGTTTACGCTTCACTGCTTCTTTAGAGGTGCTTGGTTTAGAAAACATTGCACAGAAACTCAACTCAAACTCACAACACTGAACGTCCATTGCAAAGCGACACTGTACCGTAGCACTGACAAGTGAGCACTAGACGACACAAAATGGCGGACGAAGATTGTCATCACTGCCGAGTACGCCCGACCTCAGCCGATTGCCCGCGAACTCTGCCGAACGCGCCCGGAAGGCTTATTAAGTGTAAAAAAACCCTTAGACATGTGCCGGATTATCGGATGCCGGATTAGCGGGGTTTTACTGTACTCAGAACTAAAGTAAAGACATAAATTTAACAAAATAAAGCAGGCAAATTTAGCAGCAATTTGTAACAATGAGGGGAATGAAAAGAATAAATCGAAACATAAACTTTTCAAAAATAAATAAATAATAATATTGAGACATAAATGAAGGTACATTTCACTTTAATTGTATAAAAACCTACTGCTTTATTTTCTGTATTATTTATTTAGTATTTGCCGAAATCTTTCTTTTTAAATAAAAGTATCCTATTGTAGATCTTGGTAGGTAAGGCTCCCTGCGTTTCGTGACCAACGAACGGGACAAGGCGAGTTCGGGTGGTCAGCCCAACGCCTGCCCGCTTTAATCCCCGGGAAAGAAACCCATTTTAGAGAGGCTGGGCGAATTCAGGGTGGATAAATCCCCGATCTCCGTCAGGGTCATTCTTCTATTTGTTTTGTTGAACCCTGTTCTTCCAGACCGCAGTCAACCGCATTACCACTTAACTATCTACCTTTCTCTTTTAAGTAGATAAAAAAAAAATATTTCTAAGATGATCGCCAGGGCAAATTACTTTTTGCTGTAATTAGAGAAAAAAAATTTAATTTAAAATGCTATTATTTTTTCATGATTGGTAAGGGTTGTAAAGCTCCAATTGCATTCGAAAATGGAAGAAATGTAGTATTTACCCCTAGTTTTTTTGCTTGGAAACCCATTGTATTGGTTTGTAACCCCTTACCCTAGGATTATCAAAACTTAAATATGAAAAGAGAACTTTTCAAAAATAAGAGGCAAACACCAAATTTAATATAATTGCCAATAGATTTATTTTAAATTTTTGTATACCTAATAATTATACAACAATCTTAAAAATGAACAAAGCGTTTATTTGTATTAATTATAATTACCATTTTAAAAACAGTTTTTTTTTTTCAAATGAGACATTCATGTGAATTGAATGAAGAATGACATTAACATTAAACAAAAAAAAATTACAATAAATTTTGTAATTGTAATCATTTCTTTGATATTTAAAATATGCGAAATGATTTTATAATCATTATTTTAAATTTGTAATTGTAATAATTTTTTATCATCATGACTCTCATACTCTTTTGAATCCATCACAGCTGATAGCAATTTGCTATTATTCTTAATTTCATCACAAAATTAATAATATGAATTTTATTTCAAGAAACATTTTCTTGAATTTTATTTCAAGAAACACTTTCTTGAATTTTATTTCAAGAAACACACATTTTGGTTTTAAAAAAATGTATTAAAAAAGTTCAAATATTTTACAGAACCGGTTTTCAAGTTCTTATCCAGGGTTTTTCATATTTGAACTTTTATAATGCATTTTTTTTAAAACCAAAATATGTTTTTCTTGAATTTTATTTCAATATATTATTAATTATTATTGACACATTGAAAAAAAAATGTCACTTAAAATTTCCTAAAATTGTTTTCATAGTATATTTTTACAACTATATATTACAGTTAATATTGTTGAGTTTGAGGTGATTCAAGACTGTCTTTTTCTTAAATGAGTTTGGTTAAAAAAAGACAATAAAAGAGGACGTTACGATAAAAAGAAAACATGTTCTCTTTAAAAAAGATATGATGGCATCCCCCACCCCATACAGAAAAAGACAAAACAAATAAATTTTATTTATCTATATTTTGTTTTTTATTTGGGTTGAACGGCTAAGGTCATCGTAATTCCTTCCATTCCAAATCTCTGGGAACCCAATGTTTGACGGGAACCTTCATCTAATCCAAGATTATAGATTGTGTAGTTAAAATTAGATTATTTTATAAATTAAAGTCTTCAAATCATTCTACAATTGATTGCATTCGATTAATTGAACAAAACGATACTGCAGTATGTGCTGTAAAACTATCAAGCTTCGATAAAATGCAATCTTACGTTTAGATCAACACGTAACCTTTGTAGCGCGAGTTGCATAAAGCTTCTCCCTTCCCTCTCTAATAACACACACACAACCTAAAGGGTCACATGACACCACTGCTGAATATGTTAAAGTGCCCAATTAATAATTGTATTAATAATTATTGCAGAAGCATTATTATTCTATCAAGCAAGTATGGGATATATACTATATATTTCGCTTAGAAATGAATCAAGTGAATGAAGGCTATATACGTATAGTGAAATTTAATAGTCGGTGTCCACCCGAACAATCATCTGTCATTCTGTGGCTCTTTCAGAATTCTCTAAAATATCCGCGTTTCCTCAGTCCATATTTCAATTTTAGCCGAAAGAAATCACATCTAAATATTTCAAACTGGACAGGGAGAAATAAATCTCCCATCCCTGTGGCTATCCGAGGTCATGGGCAGGGTTTTACTTATAATATAAGGCAATGGTCGGCAACCTTTTGTTGTAAAAGGGCCAAATATGTTATGTGGGGATTACTGCGGGCCGCACTTGGGCCAAAAATTTTAACAACCAAAAAAAAAAAAAACGGAAAATCTTACTTTAACAACCAAAAAATAAAAAAATAAAAAAATTCCAACAAGCCCCGCGGGCCGCGGGTTGCCGACCGCTGATATAATGCTAGGCGAACACGTAGCAATTTCAGGCAATATTGTGGGACAATATTGCTCATTTTTATTGCTGACAACCGTTGTCAGTTCAGATCAAGCGCGAACACGTAGTTTTTCCGAAACGAATATTGTCCTGACAATTGATGGTTACGGCGCTTCTCACTAGGGAGAGCTAAAGAGAGAGCGTGTTTTCGTACAGAATTGCTATAGTATTAAACGCCGTCCCTCTTTAGAAATCAATTACGATTCTTTCAGTATCAATTGACAAAATGTTGTTGTTGGAATTATCTGTTTTGGGCCGACCCATTTTGCTGATTTTAAGCCTTGTTTCTCAAAGAAAATGGCCGGCGTGAGTGACTGAATTTCCGATGTTCAAAGTCCCGCCTCC
>JAFIDM010130740.1:0-12029 GCA_023159025.1 Thereuonema tuberculata
CATGGAATCATAAAAAAGATTTCAGTGACTTGGAGAGTCTACCTTTCTTAAGTACAAATGAGATACATTAACTGTAACTTTCGTTTTTTTATTATTATTATTGTTTTTATTGTCATTCTATACAATGTTAACGGAGTTTAAAGCTGAAGTAGATAAAAAAATAAAATAAAACTAGAGAAATAAACTGGCTCTTTGATGTTTCTGAACGCTGTAATTGCAAGTTCGTGTTGTCTTCGCAATCTGGAGTTGTATTGATTTATCGCTGTAGGCGTTTTTATCGAAAAACAAGTAAAGAGTGAAAAGAACATGGACAGTTTCTAATGTTCTTTCATTCTGGGATTTGACATCGATTAAGAACAACATGAACACCCTAACACCTTTGAATGAATAAATTGTACGAAATATAAATGAATTTCCTTTGTGTATATGTGTTAACTTTAGTGGTCGTTTTGATTAGGATATTTCTCCCTTTTTAAGTAAGATTTAGCAACTAAAACTCTCAGTTACGAAAAGATCTCGTAAATCCTTCACAAACTCATTCGATTTGCAACTAACACAGATCACAGCGAAAGTGACTATAAATCACTCTATACTATTGTACACCAGTCGTCCAATGGTATAAAACGTAATGCATTTATAATACTGTGGTACCTTGTATTTCTTGTTCTTAATTTAAAAGAGATGCACAGGTGAAGAATGGTGAAAGTAAAAGATTGAGAAGACATGTTGAACTGTAGAATGATCTTTAGTGAATTAACTGGATTCAAATATCTTTGAAATGCGATACAACGGATGACTAAATTAACGACCTTAACCTCCTAAAACAATTCTTTAGTTACACCTATACCTAGATGTACTTTAAGGCTGCCGATATATTTCATTTGCTTGCTATGTAAATCCTGATTTGATTTGCTTGTTTCTAATTGTATCTCATGAATCTTACTTGCTTCTCAGAAACAGGTTCTTACTTCTTTGGAACTAGTACTTATTTCTCAATCGTACTTGCTTTTCAGGAACTGTGTATCCCTCTCTAACTTGTCCACATATCCACATGACTCGATAGGGTTAATTGGCTGGGGTAATTTCCTTCAACCTGACCACAAGGAAATGTGGTAAATTTCAGCTTATTCTGAATACACGAAGCTACGATGAGTTATTCCACTGCATTTAAGCAAACTGTGGCGTCGATTACTTGTTTCAAATAGGCACTAATATTTGTTATTTTAAAAATATATTTCTTCTAAATTGGCAGACATACTTCTTCAATTTGGTGCACTTGGTATTTTCCGTAACCATCTTAAACTTAACGTTTGCAAGTCGTCAACTGCCAAAGCTCTTATTCACATGACCTCCAAACAATGCATCTTATACTCAAGTTGCATTACACTGATTCATTGATTAAAACAAACATCACCTCCTGCCGTGTTACGCAATTAAATTATTATTGTATAATTAATATTACTTAGTGATCACATGTACTTTACAACAATTGTAAACACTTTTGTTACATTATTCTTCTTCATTTCTTCTTAATATTAAACATATAAATGACATCAGACTCCATATAATACTTCATTTATTTGGCGATATTTCACAAAAATTCAAATCATTTTTGCTTCCTCAAGCCTTCCTTTTTTTTTAATTATATCTACAATAAGATTTTCTACATTATTGACAACAAAAAAAAAATTAGCAAATGATATAGTAAGTGCTTTTATCATTATTACAAAAATAGAGACAAACAATTTATATGTAACTTTTGTTATAGATATATATGTATATCTTTATTGTTATATGTCTAAATTTATCATGCTGTAGGCTATTTTTTAAAATTACCATTATTGCAGTACCACTATTAAGTATTATGCAGAGTTTTAATATTTTTATATCCTATCTATAAAATGTTAATTCACATATATAGCCTTAGTACTGTACTACGTACCACAGTGTACACTTCTAATTTTTGACTTACGACTTCTTGGTCGTACGCGAATTGAGGATATATGTGTATTCGATAATTTTCCGTGATCATTCTGCAAACCAAGTTTCATGAAAATAGAATTAGGGAAAGTAAGAAAATACGTATATTGTTTTTAATCTAAAAAGTTAATAATTTTGTTTTAATATTTTTTGTTTGTTTTTGTTTTTACAAAATTTTTGGTCACTTTCACTCGCAAACTTCACCACAGTGATTCACACGAAAAAATTTCCAAATATTGTCTCTTGTCCATAAATAAGTACGCATGTTACAAAAAGATCTATTCACTGACTAGAAAAGCAGCATACAAACATATGTTGCTTTCATCTTCGATTTCATAAGCCTAACGTTTAAGATAGTTTCCAAAAGCAACTGTGAAAATATTTTGATCCATTTACAGTCAAATCAAAATTAGAATTTCTTTCCACTTGTGTACAGAATAAAAATTCAAGGAGATTAGTGGGTCAAAAGTTATTTGGAAACCGCACAGCTATCATAGAAGCCTCTGTTGCCTGTAGAAAGCAAGTTTTTCTCGGTATTGCAACGAAAGCACTGGTTTGCGTCGAATTGTTAGCACTTGATATTCAAAATTATCGTACTTGGTTCGAAAAAAAAACATAATACTTTTTCATTTTTGCGATAGGGGGAGCAAATTTCAGCAAAAGACTGCTTTGTCATCAATTTGATATTGCTGCAGCACTCCAAGAAATACGCAGAGAAAAAAAAAGTATGAGAACATCTTCATTAAGCCTAATTTCAAGCAACTTTATTTCCGTTGTTTTAAAGCCATGAGAAATAATCGCATTTAGATGCCTATCTTATTTTCCAATTCTCAAATTGTCTGTTGTCCATCACTTATCTGATAGCGGTGACCCCGTTTTAACATCCGGAAGAAAAGGGTTCCAGTGCGCATGCTCTGTATCGATCGCGGAACATTATTTTCTCGTTACCTCTGCGCAAGCCCCCAGTGAGATGGTATTTGGGCACTTATTCTCACGTAGTGTGTGGTCGCAAACGACTAATTTGCCATTAGGCCTTAATCTCGCGGCCAAATCCTCAACGGAAATAATGTAATCCACTGTAATGTTATGGAAACCTCCCTATCCTTTCAGTCTCAAACATTAACCACAAATAGAGTTATCAGAAAAGTGTGGCCATTGTATTCAAGTCACAAAAGAATACGAAAGGGACGTGGTAATTTATAATACAGTAATCATGTCAGCTACCTTAGCGACATCTGTTGGTGAGAAACCGAAGTGCTGTAAAGTTCGAGAATGGATATAAAAATACTATGTTATTTATTGTAATTTCTTATAGTATATTAACAATTTTACAATAACATTATGATTATAATCTTAATTGTAATGTTGTACTTAAAAAATTAACACTTAAATTTTTATATTTCACTTACTAATTGATTTGCTTTATTATATTTAGAATAACTTCAGTGAGTGAAGTTCCAGTCATAATTACGAATTGTTATCATTTCCTTGCAAAAAAATTTTCTTTGGTGATCCGAACTATACAAAAAAATTTTACTATTTATCTTTCAAAAAACTAAAACGTTCAAAAGAACTTAACGCCTACTTTCCTTATTATTATTTCTTAAAATTTTATTCTTAGCGACCCATTTGAGAGCTATTGTGGTATCGACCAAAAACGGTAGCTATTGCGTATGTTCTGTCCGTCCGTCCATCCGTCTTTGTCTGTAGCTTTTGAGATGTGGTGTTACGGTAGAATGGAAAAAATCAGCTGGAAGAAAGACAAATAGCGAGATATTAGAAATGGTGGACGAAGAAAAGAAGATTATAAGTATAATTGAAAGAAGAAGATTGAAATGGCTGGGACATGTTTTGAGACATGATAATCTTATACTGAGAGTCGTAGAGGGGAAGATTCCAAGCAAAGGTAGAGGAAGAGGAAGACCTCGCAATAATTTTATTACAAAAACATGCAAGGATTTAGGAGTTAGAGGATTTTTGGAACTGAAGAGGATGGCGAAGGGTAGAAACAGATAGAGAAACATGTCATGGACCTTATCCTAACCAGTCTTCGGATTGAACCACTAATCATCATCTACTGAATACAAAAAGTAAAAAATTCCCATTCCTGGAGGAAAAAATAAAAAGGATGAAATTCATATTATTTTTTATTTTTTTTGCTGAATTGTCAAATAGAATAAATTTTAATCCTATCATACCACGTGCCAAGATTTAACTGAAAGAATTTAATATTGGCTATTTAAGACAATGAAATGTCAACAGAAGCAGAATAGAAATCCATTGTTTAGATTCCAGTGTCTTTCTTCTATTTTGTCCTTCTTCTCTCCCTAATTTCTCTAAAGGAATCCATTTGGAAAAGATTTCAAAATTGAAAAGTTGTATGGACCCTATTTTTCAAATATGCAAACCAAATTTGAAGAAGATCGAATCAACGGTTCAAAGCTCATTACATACACAGATTGTCTAAGTGATGAGCCTTACTGTCTGTTGATAATACGCTAAAAATGTAAAAGAGATTACTAACATTAATACAGCCTTCTTTTTTAAGAAATAAAAATACTAATACAACTCTACTCAAATTTTATTCCATTATAGCAACAAGGAAGTTTAGATTTGCAGGAAAATTAAAGATGATACTTCCGGTAAATCTGATTTTTAAACCCATGTCCTTTAGGTTCTACCTTCTTTTGAAAAAAATATCTACACAATTTATTTACTAATTTTCTAGGATATTCATTAAAATAGTTTCTTTTTGAATTAATTGACCTTATCCGTCCATTTCATATTGTTTTTCTCGACTTAAGCGTATATAACAGAAATAATTTTATTGATTACGAACATTACCATAAACCTTATCTCGAGAGATGCTTCAATGAACAAAAGAAATATAAAGGAAACCAAAGAAATTAAAAATATAATAAGAGTTCCTTACAATATCAAAATTTCAAAAAGAATAACCGAAATTTGTAATACTAATGAAATATCAATCATAAGAACAGCTAACAAAGATTTAGTCATTGGTATATAAAAAGAAAAGACAAAGAAATTATAGAATCTGTAGCAGTTATATACAAATTAAAATGTAGGTCCTGCAATGGAATTTATTTTGGAAACACAGGGAGAAAATTAGGAGAGCGTGTAAAAGAACACGTAAGCACAATTAGATTCAACCATCCGGAAATCGAAGATTGGGCCCACCATTCAATATCATTGGGACATGATCCGGACCCAATCGTACAAATAGTATACAGAAATTTACATAATAAGGAAACAAGGTTTCTGTTAGAGGCTTGTGTAATCAATAGCTTTAAATGTTTCAACAAGCAGAAAGGTATAGAGATTAGCCAAATAATACTTGAAAAATTCAAAAATAATTGTAAAGACATTGCACGATTCAATAATGTTTTAATTTTTATTATTAACTATGTAAATGATCCTAGATTGTTTTCAATCGTAATAACTATCTAAATAATGCTTACTATGTAAATGATATTTAACGTGAATGATTCTATATTGTTTCTAATTATAATTACAATGTATGATTTGATATTGTTAATATTCAATTCATAAATACTTTGTTTTTTATGTTTTTATGAAGAACATTCTTTGTATCTGTAAGCCTGAAGAAGCAGATAAACTGTCATCTGCCAAATATAGCTATGTTTAAGAAGAAGAAAAGATGTTGTTGTTTCTATTTCTAATTATAACTGTCACATTCATATTAATATGGATACGCCTAACATAATCAATTTTTGTTTTGTATAGGGAACATTTTAAACAAATCAAAAATAGTAGATTAAAATGCAGTACTTAGTAAGAGAGTTTTTATTGGATAGCCTTAATTTTTTTTTAATGTTTAGTTGAGGGATACAATTTTCCCTTTTTTGTGAGTCTAGTCAATGGGACGCCATTTTGATATTTATACACTGGTAATTGCAACCAAAATCCATGGATTTAGAGGATTCTGAACTTTTGATTTGCATTTTTTTATCAATCAGTGAATATCAATCATTTTTGTTTCTTTTTGTTTTCCTGGTCAACCATGAGAAACCACTTGCGAAAGAATTTGAAAGTGAAACCTTTCGTCCGTTATCAGTGAAGGAGCTATCAGTTGTGGATTTAATACGGAGCAAATAAGCATGCTTCCTGCTTCTCCAACATTTCCCAACAAGATAAGATCAATGAAGAGTTCTGCTTAGTACAGAATGTGCTATCTATTGAAGTTCAAATGAGGAGTGCATACAAATATTTTAGATCCATAATAAGCACATCAATTCATTTCAAATCCAGTTCACTGACAAGGGTATACGGACTTTCCTCCCACTCAGTACATTGGAAAGTTCATTCTTTAAATTTTCAGTTGTACATTATTTATTTACCCAATCTAATGGACTTCAGTATTACTGAGACACGATACGATGATCATTTGTTCATTTATTTCACTTAAATTTAAAAATTACTAGTAGCATTAGCGTAAGTTTATCTTTTGAGAAATCCATTAATCTTACTACCTCCACCCGCATTAAACTCATTCAAAATAAATAAATAAATTATTTTTCATTTTAGATTAAATGCAAGAGTCTCGTATTCAAATTGGTAATTGAATTCCCTCAAAGTCACTTATACCACAGAGATTCTGCAAATAAAAACTTATAACAAATCATAAAAACACATTTAATTAATAACCACCATCAACTCCCCTAACTCTCATTACAAAGTTTCACATTAACCAATTATCCTTGAGCTCATATTATTAAGTCATTAAGCAAATTACTTCGCAAAAGTAATTTACGTATTTTAGCACGTGTGCTGGAAAACTAATTGTTTTTTTATGAGAGATTAAAATTAAAAATAGTAAATGCATTTGTGTGAAACTTTCACCCAGTAATTTACGATTTCTATTCGGATTTTTTAATACATAGTTTTTATCGTAACACTTTAGTAGTATTAAAGTTTAAATGAGTACTATATGTACTGTATGAGAAAGTACAGCCATTCTATTCTCTCTAATTTTTATACATAAAAAATTCGTTTATCCGAATCGCATTTATCCGAAAATCTGGCTTCTACGAATCAATTTTTAGCATATTTTAAAAATACAAAAATATTTTTCCGTCGCTATAGTCAAAATTTAATAGCTTACACAAGCCATTGTTAAACTGTAACTGTGCAACTGCAATTATTAAAAGCATTTTTCAGTACATTGAGTCAATATTGAAGGGTTCAAAATGTATTATATCTTGACAACAATACCGTAACTAACTAACTAACTACGGTAATAGTTTCAGATGCTCACTGTAATTTTTTAATATACAGTACATGTTTAATTCAGTGTACTCCGGATTATCCAAATTTCTTTTATCGGTCCCATTAAAACGGATAAACGAGTTTTTAGTGTATTATTATGTTTATTCCTTGACAGTATCCCACATAAATATATTTTTGTCCTTTGTCTATTTACATGAATATCACGTTAAAACGGCTGTAAGGATTTCCGTAAGAATTCGGAACTATAAATATTTCAATTAAGGGTATATGCACGATTATTTTGGTCTCTATCTTCCTACTTTACCCCCCCTCCCCCTTCTGCTAAATTGATGCCCCAGCACTGCGTACTCAGTCCTCACTTATCATGACAGTTGATCATTTTTGATGTCATCAAAAGTTAAAGGAGTTCATTTTACATATAAAGCAATCCCTTCAGAGGGCCCAACGATCGGACCTCGAGAAACGAGACAGAATTTTGGATCCGGTGAACAGTCCGACCCTCTCCCATCCTTAATCTCGCAAAGAAAACCGCCCCATTTTAATTTTGGGGCTATTTGATCCTTAGATCCATCTGGAGGAAAAAATCAACCACCAGCCTGCAGCCACTGGACTACTGGTTCCGCATACCTTAGTCATTACTTATATCACTTTCTCGAAACTATTTCAAATTAAATTTATTTATCTTACCAAAGTAAATGTCGGGATGTGAACATTTTTTTTAAGATTCTGTAAATGCGTTTTTAGTTTGATGTGTCTAGTCGGCAAACCTGCGATGCAATCTTTAAGTACGATAACTCAATCAATAATGAGCTGATGTAAATTTTTCAAATATAAAATTAGTCAGAATACTGAAATTTCTGCGTTCTACTTATTTACGCAGAATTATGAATTTCATTCTGATTATTGTTTATTTTCATAGCTTCAAAAATGTCAATCTAAAATATTTTGTATTGGTAAACCTATCGTACATTCAGAAAAGAATGGTGGAACTACGACTTTTTTTTGAATAACATAAGAAAAAAAGCAAGATTTAAAGAAAAAAGACATCAAATTTTTTGAAAGAACATTTTGTTTCTGAATGACTTACCGTACTTGCCTAGAAAAGGTTTGTTTAAATTAACTCAGTGTGATAAAACTAGCACAGAAAATGCGAAAATTCATTTCAGATTCAAAAGACATTTCATTTCTCCACATTTTATTCTCAATTTCTGTTTTAAGGTACTTAAAATTATTTCAGTAATACAGTTTCTTGTTTATTATTTACAATATACGTCCTGTTTGCCCTTGTTTAATGCAATTTTCACTTCCTGATTACCGGATGTTCCAATTTGTAAGACACTAATCAACCGACGCTGATCAAAGAAGTTTCATTCTAGGTTGCTTCTGGATAATCTAATATTAAGAGGTCCGTGAAAATAGCAGCCAAATAAAGAATCCTGTATAACGAGAATGTAAATCTATTCTTTAATACATACTGTAACAATTTCCATTGTCTTATCAATTTCTTATAGTAATTATGAACTTCACTTGATTCTTAGCAATTTATTTTGTCGAACAAGTTTGATTGTAGAGCTATATCTTTGATTGGAAAAAACTTTTAATAATGTTGTAATTATAAAAAATAATTACAGAACTCCGTCTCGCACTTTCTATATATCCAGTCTGTAAACTAAAATCACATGAATCTGAATTAGGATATCTACCAAAGCCTAAGCCTCTTTTGTAATTCCTGAAATTGATAAACGAGTATACAACTTAAGTGCCAGGGATCCTCCAGGAAGAGTCCTCTGGATATTCAGAAAATCTTCTCAGACTAACAATGCATTTAAGAAAAACTGCAATATCACTGTTAACCACCAACGGTTACGAAAAATGTAATTTTTACATGTAATGGAGAGGCTACTCAGTTACAGTTTGCAAATAATATTTTAATTTTTAGCTTTTCATTATCAGGAAGAATTGTCAGGGATCTAGACTAGGGATTGTAGTTTCAATCTATCGCCTTAGAACTACAGGAGGCTCTTCACCCCATCGGCTTCTTTTTCGTTATTTTTAAGCAGCATTGTTGGTTGAAAATTATTGATCCAGTTTTTCTCGTTCTTATTTTGTAATAAATAATCACGTCTTAGCCTATTACACAATTGGAAAGATAAGCTCAATAATCTCAGTCAGTCTCTGTGTGTATGTGTCTCCTCCCCTACTGATGGATGGATCTTCCTGCAACATGGTATGAACATTTCATGATTTGGAGCAATCCAACTGCTACGTTTGAAATCTTTTTCAACATGGGTCCTTGTTGAGAAATCAGCTTCATAAGCTAACAAGAAAGCCCAAGAAAAATATTTGACAATGGATTTCTATTAGTGTCTAATTGTCTTAAACAATGAAATTAAATCTTCTTAACTAATCGCTCTGGTTTAATACAATTAAAATTAAAATTACAAATTTTCCATTTTCTGAATAAAAAAAAAAAACAAACAACCCTGAACTAACTGTTTAAGACATGAGCAGTTAAGTAGGTAAGCGGACTTACTGTTCGGTTTTGTTTATGAGAGCCTTCAACGCTTTTGCGCATGCGTCAGGTCTCCTTCGATTTCATGAAAATAGGGGTGACGAGAAATAAAGAGGGGATGTTTACTTTTTATAATGTTAGTTTACTAGTAGCTGCGTTGTATTTGCGCTTTTCGGGAAAGAATTATGGAAAGAATAAATACTATTGCAAAAATAAAGGTACTAAAAGAAAAACTGGTCTTAGGAAAGTGCCCATCTCAGCGTATCACCCCTTTGCGGAGTAGAATCGTCTGTGAGTTTTCGCTTTGAAAACGAACAGTACTTGATAGTTCATGTTTTATTTTTATTTTTATTTTTATTTTTTTTAATCAGAAAATTTATAACTGTTCGTATTCAGTAGATATTAGATTTGAAAATAAATGCTGGTTTTTCGACATTAGTTTTCTCAACAGTAAAGGAATAACATTTCAAGGATATTAGTCTTTACTTTGTTTTGAAATTCCTCATGTTATAAAAGTCCTATCATCTATTGCTGCTTGCTTTTAGTCAAATACTCTTTTGAGTTTTTAATTGCTTCTTTTTAGAGACGCTGTAGAGAGGAGTAAACAGGGTTTGTTTGTCTTTGCATGGGTGTGTAATGGCCTCCACAGCCCAAATCGGAGGCCCAAGAATTACACTTTGTTGGACTCCCAAGACCTGAAGGTTACGAAAAAAAAATCCGACTTTGGTTCAATCCACTTCCGGTTTTAGGTAATCATTGACCTTGTGAGAACAGAAATGGTAATTGGACAAAATTAGGGTCCATCTACATTGAATCGACAATAGCTGAGAGCAAACATGCAATCTTCAATCCAATTTGGCCACATCCACTTGAAGGTGTCCACTGGCCACTTACTTCAAGGCTTCCATATGGTTCAATATGAGGATCTAGACTTACTAAATAAACTACGCAGGCTTTAAATTTATTTACCTTACAATAGTTTGAATAAATGAGTTTTACGTGCTAATCAATAGTACTGTCACTTTTAACGGAGCAACTGTTTAATAGATTGCAACTTACATACAGAGGTCTCTAGATTTTCTATTACTAAAGTTCACTTCACAAAAGAAAAGTTTTTGATGACGTAATTTCCTTACGGATTAATGTTTCCAGGATGTAACTGCGCCATCTATTGCAAAAATTCATAACTAAAATCTTATAAACATTACGAACACTTGATATATAAAACTACAACACACTTAAAATAATTACTTAATTATTTTAAGTGTGTTGTAGTTTTATATATCAATTGTTTGATTTCACACACGTAAAACCCTTTAAATTACGAACACTTTCTGGTTTTTGTATTTCCTAGTTACGAATACATTTTTCTATTATTATTTTATATTATTATTTTTAAATTATTAATAATTATAAAATTATTCCTGGGTGGGTTTTGGCCTTTCGAAGAACATCTCTCCACTTCAATCTATCCATCGTTTTACTTTTCCATCCTTTTATTCCCATCACAGCAAGGTCTGTGGTCACGTTGGCCAACCATCTTATTTTTGGTCCTCCTTTCTTCCTTCTAGATAGCATTTCTAAATCTGTTTTATCTGCTGATTTGCTATTTTTTATTTTCAAATGTAAGTGTTTAGATAAAGTTAAGTTAATAATTGAACGAAACATTACTTTCCATAAACAAAGAAAATAAAATTAGGTTTTAACTTCAAACATCGAATGTTAAGAAACTCGAAAATTAAGAATATTTTGGAAATAGGCTTCTTAATGAATTACGATGACTTTGATATAAAGTAAAGATTAAATTGAAGATATTCATATTGAACTTAAATTTTATCATAAACTATTCATTTAATCAGTAATATTCATTCCACTATCATCTAAATAATTACTAATTGAGAAATAATAATAACATGTATCAAATTCAGACTTTTCTGAAGTATTTATGTCTATCTTGGCTGCTTTATAAAACTCGTATTACTTATGTGTAGTTACTTTATAATATCTTTCTTAACTACGTAAGAAGATACTATTCATTCCTATTTTCTGTAAAAATTTACTTACTTTCGATTCGAACTGATATTGATTTAAAGTGAAAGATTACAGCCTAGATAATTGAATGAACTAAGCTAGTACGTTCAATGTTTATGATTCCAATTCATGGTCTTTTTCTTTCTAATTCCTTACTTTTTTAATAAATTTTTCTTTCTAATAATAATAATTTTTTCTTTCTGATTCCTTAAGAAATTTAATAAAATCAAATGGTTTT
>JAFIDM010130741.1:0-12029 GCA_023159025.1 Thereuonema tuberculata
AACCTTATTTTAAAATGGTTTTACATGATCTTTTACAGAAAAACTAAAATTCATATCTTAAAAAGTAGTGCCAAGGCGGCCATATTGTCAAACTCGACCGTAGTCCAGAACAGCCTGGTACCATAATCTCCGGTTTCACCAACATTTTAACTATATGATAAAATATTCAAACAAAACATTTTAACGTGCTGTGAAAATTTTTAAAAACGAAGAAAAGAGCAGCACAAGCATAAAGAAAACAAAAGGAAATCTCCTTTCTGATTCCTTTACCGGGGAGGGCGAGGTTTGGGCTGATGAGTGCGCAGAAGCACGAAACAGCTGTTCCCAATTCCCTCCCCATAAAATGAATCAGAAAGGCGATTTCCTTTTGTTTTCTTTATGCTTGTGCTGCTCTTTTCTTCGTTTTTAATGATAAAATATTTTACTGTAAAAGTCTAGTTTACGATATCCGGTGTTGGTGGGTTTTTTTTCGCGTCGTAAAACATGGCTGTTTTGGAACTATTTTGGAAGGCAAAAATTGTTTCAAAAGCTATCAATATATACATCCTGGAGCTGTGCAGACCTCACATAACCTAACCTACAGCTAATCGGAATAAACACTTCGGTCCTTCGGACCTCATTCAGATGAAATTTGTTTCGAAGGTTAATTAATCGGACGTCATGTATTTTTGCGCAACACCCGTCACCAATGAATCCTTACGAATCATCCTATTGAGGGGTACCGTATTCTAGACACTAACCTAATTTACCTTAAAATTAATTATGAGTTTGATGGGAAATGCTGTAAGCAAAAAATAATAATGCAATAAAAATTATATAGCTGCACTATTTACCACAAGATACCTAAAAATTTCTTTCCAAAATAAATATTTTAAGACAAAAATCTAACAAGGCAACAGTTACTTTTCTACATGCTAAAAAAATATTTTTTTAAATCTTTTATATTTCATTTTAATGCCAAATAGATAAGGGTGCATTTTTAAAAAGCCACTTTTAATAAAGAAAATAACAAAAATATGTACTTGCTGTTAATTAAAATTGTTACAGAAATATGTGAAAAGAAACTACTTCAAAACACTTGTTTTAAAAACGTTTAGAACAATTCCCAGAAAGAGCTGTCTAATTAAAATAAATGTCTTATTTGCATATTTCTTAATCGAAATACCTACGCTTTTTCAATTACGTAACGCTCATACTTTATAAATAACTAAATTCTACATTTCAAACAATACTTTAACTGCACAAATATGTTTTTAAAAATAGTTTAAGATTAATGTTTATCATCTGTAATTCATTTCTTGCTTAAATTGATGATAAAAATTTGTTTCTGAACACATTCTCAAAGGCTTTTTACTGTCTCCAGCTGCTATATAAATCATTATTTAGTAAAATACAGCAGAATAGAATCTGTGTAAAGGATTCCTTGTCGTCATTAAGATATCTAACTAATGAAGGAAATTCAAATGAATATTACATTAAAAGCTTATTAAATATAAATGTTAAAAATAACTAGTTATTAGTTTATTAAAAAGTTTATTACGCAAAATAAAACTCCAGAAGAAAATAATATTATGTATGTTTTGTTATCAATATTTTTATTTTATATAAAAACGAAACACAATTTATATATATATTTAGTGTGGTCTTTTTTAAGGATATCTTTATGATAATGATATCATGCTTTCATTATATAAAATATTACAATCTTATAAAGTTTTATTTTTTTTTGCCAAAGTTACTAATTAAAAAATAAGAAAAAGGTAAAAAAAAATAAAAAAATCAAATATCATTTAAGGTTTTATTTTCAAATTCCTAAATAGAAATGGCAGAAAAATTAAAACTGCTCATCTACCATGAGATCACTGTTGTATTGTCGGGACTTAATCAATTTTCCATTTTTCTAATAATTGGGGGATTCCAATGTATCAATTTAAAAAAAAAGCTGATGAGAAAAATGTTTTTATATAATTTTAAATGAATTTGCTTTTAACATTATTTGATCTCAAATGACGACTTAGACCACTATGTTGTGAATAGCGTTTCTTACAGCGTTCACATTTATATGGCTTTTCACCGCTGTGTGATCTGGAATAACTCGTTAAATTGCTTGAATGAGAACTTTTTTTTTACAAATTTTACTCTGATATGGTCTCTCTCCTGTATGTAATCTTACGTGAACAGTTAAATGATACTTGGTTGAAAATGTTTTCTGGCAATGTTCACATCGATATGGTTTTTCACCTGCATGTAATCATAAATAAACAGTTAAGTTATACTTTCTTGTAAACTTTTTCTGACAAATTTCACTCTCTTGAGGTTTTTCACCTGTATGTGTTCGTAAGTGAACAGTTAAGATATCCTTTCTTGAAAACTTTTTTTTGACAAATATCACATTGATACGGTTTCTCACCTTTATGTGATATAACATGAGTATCTAACTCAGCAGATGAATTGCACTTTCGAATTGTAAATTCGTTTTATTTGCCGCCATTTCAACACTCAGAATGAATTATATTCGAATAGTAAATATCAACTGTTTCTCAAGGACCAAATTTATCTTTTCAAGTAGAATTTAATTGGAATGTCAACCTAACTTTCCGTATCAGAAAAAAAGTATCTCATCCGGACTTGTAATTATTGATACAATTATTTTCTTTTAAAGTTTTAAGGTTATTATACGGAAATTCCTTCATAAATACTTACGATTCAAATATCCCTGACTTCACTTCAGCTCTTGACGGAAGCTAATCCTGACCACAGGTGAGACTCAACAATGAATGATTCGATACAATTGAAATATTACAAGACGGAACTAACAGCAGTAACAAAAAGAAACAGAGGATGCCATTGGGTAATACGGAAACGACGTCGAATTTGTACCCGTCCAATTGAAATTACCTAATTATTTTGTAAAATTATAAATAGATTCAAAAAATACTTAATTATAGAAATAAATTCCATAAACAGTCTCAAAAATCCATAACTTCAAAACACATATACGATATTTCGAACATCTCGAATATTCTTCATCAGGTTAAAATAAAAAGGGAAAAACTATTTAAGTTCTTCCTCCTTTACATAATGAAAAGATCAATTCTATAAAACAAAATAAGCTGGCGTGGCCATGCGGGTCTAGACGGCGGTCTGCCGTAGTGGCCAGTGCGCCAGTACCCGGGTTTGAATCCCAGTGGCGGCATGGCTGTTTCTTTCTTCTTCTGTGTTTTCGTCCGTTTCCCTCTGGGACTTACTCTCTCAGGTGTATCCTCGGCGAGAAGGTGAATTCTTTCTCGTCTCTGATTTCCTAGCCTTGTCCTGACGTTGTCAGGAGGGGCTAGCGCGTGGTCCGTTGGGGCCCATTCGCGAGTAATAATAATAATAATAATAATAATAATAATAATAATAATAATAAAATAAGCATAATATAAAATGACACAATTGATTCACACCACATAACTAAACAATAATTATAATAAATTATCATATTGGACTTATAAACCAATTGTTACCATAATGAAAGTTGCTATTCATTGTTTCTGTTTGTTTTGATATTTCTTGAAAATGCCAAGTGAATGTTTTGACACTCTCAGGTATTTATCTTTATTAATACATTCGTATGTATTAATATAGCATGATTCAAGCAAAAGCCTTTCCTCATCATCGTTACATTTATAAGTCATCTTGGCTAAGGATCCGGGTTATGTTTCTCGGTCAAAGCATGGTAGGCCCAATCTGATAAGTTGGGTTTTTCATTTTCATACGCCCCCACATGCTCTTTAAGTATTTCTTTTAATGTTCTTGAAGAATGTTCATAATATACTTTGTCACAACTTCTACATTGAAGCTTGTAGATAATCCCCATATTAAGTTTGTCTTCATTTCTAGATCTTTTATTTAATTTGTCTTTATAGAAGATGATTTTATTAAATTTTCTTCAATTATGTAAATTCTTTGGATGATAAAGTCAAATTTACCTTCGAGAAAGAGGAAGATAACAAACTTAATTATCTGGACCTGACTATTTCAAGTGAATATAACAACATTTCCTATGAATTTTTCGAAAAGGAATTAAAAAGTAAACAAACCATGAACTTTCATATCAATGTAAGCAGTAAAACAAAAAAAGTTATTATTTGGAACAATCTAAAAAGAATAACAAATTATACATAGGAAGATCGAAATAAATGGAAAGTCAAAATAGAAATGATGAAAAACTAATTCTTCATGAACGAATATCCTACAAATTTTGTGAACAAAACTGTCAAAGATTTCTTCAAATATATGAATAAGAATATTCAAACTAAGAAGAATCCTTCTAATTACAAGAATTATATTGGGTACCCTATTGGAACAAAAATAAATAAAGAAATTAGAAAAGCTTGTTCAGAAAAGGACATTAAAATCATCTTCTATAAAGACAACAAGCTTATGAAATTAAATAAAAGATTATTTTATTTTATAGAATTGATCTTTTCATTATGTAAAGGAGGAAGAACTTAAATAGTTTTCCCCTTTTTACTTTATTTTAACCTGATGAAGAATATTCGAGAAGATGTTCGAAATATCGTATATGGGTTTTGAAGTTATGGATTTTTGAGACTGTTTATGGAATTTGTAAATAGATTTTTTGAGCATCTAATTAAAATTTTTATTTCATTAAATCACCTGCATTTCGTTTTAGAACTACTTGACGAGTTTACTACATTGTGTTCTGCCGCAGACAAAGTAATCCCAAATTCAAAGCGTATGAATTGCTGTTATCTCTGGATTTATCACAACCCAAATTTCGGGGTTTGATTCCTATCTATCAGTGAATATTGTCTTAATTTTTAATTATTTAATGGAATTTTGGATTTGGTTTCCACCAATCACAGCACATGGAATTATATAATAAGAAAAACTGAAGAATCGGAAGGAGATGTGGCCTCATTTATTTAAATTGTAGGAGATAGAAAACTAAATAACTTGATTTAGAAGAAAGATTTTTTTTTTATTTTTATTTTCTCTCACTTTGATAAAAAAATAAATAATCTCTTTGGAAAAATTCTGAAGTTTAAATTCTGATAACAAAATTCTAAAAATTGAACTCATTATCTTATTGTTCATCATTGAACTTTTTTAATAAATATTGCATTTTTTTAATGGAATTTTTAGATATCTCAGTGTAATTATAGAATCAGTGAATATCAATCTGTTTGGTTAAACCGGAGTACAATTTATAAGCCAATCGCAGTATTCGGAAGCATACGTGGCTCGATGCCGTTTTGCATAAGCGTCATCGCGGACCGGTACATAGATATCTATGTCTGAACACCACGTGTTTTTTAGACCACGTGTTTTTCGCTCTTTTCGAGTACGGCTTTGGTGGTTCGAGGTGTTTTTTTTTTTTTTTTTACGCTGCCAAAATGAATGGTTTTGAAGGGTTGTCTGCGGGTAAATGTGATTTTATTTATCTTGGACGGTTGAGAGATGGATGTAAGATGTCATTGATTTTTGTATGAATTTAATTGTATGAATGGTTTAATTGCTAAGGAATATAAGTGTCCGAAGTTTGGAGAAAGCATGTGTTTGATTGAAAGGCAGGATAACGATGACGGGTATGTCGTGTGAAAGTTAGGGATAGACAGAAACATAAGGTAAGCGCTTCTTTTAATAATTCCCATACCAATTTCGTATATTTTATAATTTATTCCGTTTCAAAGTGTGAGGTCCGAAGGACCGAACCGTAATTGCCATTAGTTATCCTTCGAAACAACTTTCATGCTAATGAGGTCCGAAGGATTGAATCGTTTATTCCAATTAGCGGTAGATTAGGTCAGTTGAGCTGCAGGATGTACGTGTTGGTAAATTTGGAAACAATTTTGGACCTTTCAAATTTTTTTCCGATTCGTTAGCCTCCCAAACAGATGTCTTGACATCATTTTCCAGTTCCGGTTTCTGAAAATAGTTCCAAAACAGCCATCACAACTAGAGAAAAAAAAAGTTTATCAAAGGCTTGTACCCTGATCTCCGTTTTCATCCTTTTTACTTCAATTACTTTCGATTTAGTTTGCAAATCAATAGATCACATTACGATTACAACAATTTCATTAACAGACATACAATTAATTCCATTCTCCCACTAATTAAAGCACTGTGTAAACATCAATTCTTTTCTTTTGAAGATAAATTTTACGACCAAAACGCAGGTTTATTCATGGGTTATCAACCTCCGCCCTCCTAGCCGAAATAGTCATGATCTATAGCGAGGACTACCAGAGGGGGGGGTCCAAATCGCTGGGTTTTAGGCAACGCGATATTTTCTATTTCAGCATGATGTTACATGGATTGGAACTTGGAAATTCTCTTCGATTCAAATAATGAATAGAGTGCTTTATTTTTTGAAGAAAACAACGAAAATGCTTTGAAATTTTGCGAAATAACATTTGAAATATTAAACTTGTAAACGGTCTCACAAAAATAAATAAATAAACAATTAAAGAAATCGAAAAAAGGATCTTTTCAAAGATAATACTGAGACAGAAATTGTAAATTTCACTGTTATTTTCATCAAATATTACAAAATGGAATTAGTTTTTAACTATATTGCTTTCGTTTTTCAATAAATACCAATGAAAATTAAAGAAATGAGATGCTAGCAAAGAAATTGAAACAAAAAAAAGTTAATGAAATTCATGAGGTTGCTGTCTTTTTTTTCTTTTTTTTTATAGAAATAAGTGATTTTTTACGTGTGTTGTAATAAATCGTTGATTTAAATAGTGAAAGGAACTTCCACAAACAAACATTAAAAATACAGGTATGCTAAAAATATTAAGTTTCTTTTAAGTTTTTTTCACCATTTAAAAAAATTATTTTGTATTTAATAATTTGTTAAATAGTAAAAATGATATTCGGTCTGTGTTAAAAAACTTTTTTTATTAGTTCTTCTCCGGTATTTTATGCCCACTTTAATTTCTATGAATCTTAAAAAAAAAAAAAAAAAAAAAGTATAGAGCTCAGAACCTGTGTTATTTTAATCAGTTGCATTTAGTTCATTTTTGAAGGAGGATTCCCTGCATTTTCATTGAATGAGAGTTTAGCAAATTTACATTCTTTAAAGGATTACCGTAGTCTAGAAAACTTTGAATTTCCTAACAGTGGAAACTTTCTCTTAATTGGATACGATATTTTGTCAATGATATCTTTCTCTTTTAAATAGATGGAGAAAGTATTTACAAAGATATATTTTAAGGAAAGTAAATTTGTGTTACCATCAGAGATAAAAAAAAAATTAAAATTCATTTAGTCTTATTATTTTTTTTCCAGTTGTTGTTTTCTAAATTATCCTAAGTGAGTGAAAAAAAATAATAGTTCAATCGGAAAAAAAAATTAAAAACTGTTAATTTGAGTTATTAGGTGTTCGCCCTAAATTGCTCTGCAATCCAATTTTTCAGATTCAACTTGCAGGGAAAACAGGCTTTTGTATTTTGCCGCCAAAGAAAATACGTCCAACTTGCCGGCTTACAAAGTATTGTCAGATGCGAAATAAAACGTTCTAAATATGAAATTTCACTTTTCTAAAGTAATTCAATATCAATCTGCCGTTTCGTTAGGCAATAATATTTTGAATTTATTCTCCGCCAATCAAAATGCTTTATAATCAAAACAAACAAGATGGCGTCTAGCGAAACTTATAAGCTATGTACATCGGATTTTTGTCGGATTTGCCCCCGGGGAAAACATCTTTCAGGTCAGACAAAGTACATACTAATGCATTTTTACGGAAAGCTTCGTGAAACTAATAAAGAGAAAACCAAAGAAGATGTAATAGAAATGGTTAGTGAGTTAACTGGAGTCAGTGTGAGAACGGTGTATTCAATGAAGTCGAAGTTCAAGAAAAGGGGAGAATTCAAATCTTTGTAAAAGGGGAAGTAAAGAAAAAGATTCGTCGTTCGCTAAACTTCTGCCAATCAAACAGACGTTTATATTCTAAGGTGGAAGGAGAGTTGGAAGAAGAGCAGTTTGGTTTTAGGAAAGGAAAAGGTACGAGAGATGCAATTGGACGGCTGCGAACAATCGGCGAAAGATATCTAGAAAAAAATAAACACATATATGCAGTATTTGTGGACCTGGAAAAGGCTTTTGACAGAGTGGATTGGAATAAACTTATGGAAATCTTGAAGAAAATTGGTGTGGATTGGAAAGAGAGAAGGCTAATAACTAATCTTTATATGAAACAACGAGTCAGAGTCAGGATAGGAGAAAAATTGTCAAGAGGGAAGTGGAATAGGGAGAGGGGTGCGACAAGGATGCCCTCTATCACCTACGCTGTGCAACATCTACTTAGAGGAGTTAGTGAAGAATTGTTTTCAGAACATGGGAGGGGTGATAGTAGGAGGAAGAAGAATAAAGTGCATAAGATTTGCTGATGATATGGCATTGTTAGCAGAAGAGGAGATGATACTAAGGGATATGTTACTGCAGCTGAATGACAGCTGTGAACAATATGGAATGAAGATAAATGTAAACAGACAAAGACTATGGTTATCGGAAGAAAGACAAAGAAGATAAACATAAGTATTCGGAATGAGACATTGGAACAAGTGAACAACTTTATATACTTAGGGTGTACAATAAGTAGTGATATGAACTGCTGCCAAGAAGTCAAGAGGAGGATAGCAATAGCAAAGGAGGCTTTTAATAGGAAAAGGAGCATCTTCTGCGGACCTCTGGAAAAAGAACTAAGGAAGAGACTAGTGAAGTGCTTTGTGTGGAGTGTGGCATTGTATGGGGCAGAAACATGGACATTACGACGCAGTGAAGAGAAACGACTAGAAGCATTTGAAATGTGGATATGGAGAAGAATGGAGCATGTGAAATGGACAGACAAAATAAGAAATGAAGCTGTGCTAGAAAGAGTGGGTGAAGAAAGAATAATGCTGAAACTGATCAGGAAGAGAAAAAGAAACTGGTTGGGTCACTGGCTGAGAAGAAATTCCATAATGAAGGATGCACTGGAAGGAATGGTGAACGGTAAAAAAGTTCGAGGCAGAAGAAGATTTAAGATGATCGACAACAATATGGTAAATGGATCTTATGTGGAGACGAAGAGGAAGGCAGAAAATCGGAAAGATTGGAGAATGCTTGGTTTGCAGTGAAGGACCTGCCCTTGGCAGAGAACTATGTATTATTTTATCCACGGTATGATGATTTTGTAAAAACAGCTGTTCGACGGATAATACATTCATTGTTCTTCCGAAATGAAGTTCCAACTGTAAATAAAATTTTTAGGGAAATACATAACAATCCAGATTTGCCCGAAATCCCCAGAGCAACATTACATCGAATGATGGGAGATCTTGGATTCAGATATGAGAGAAGAAAGAATGACTCAGCTTTCCGGGAAAGAGACGATCTTATTGCTTGGCGGCACAGTTATCTTCGCAAGATAAAAAAGTACAAGGAATCTGGAAGTAATATTACTTTTTTAGATGAAACTTGGGTTAATTTCGGCCACACAACATCAAAAATATGGCGGGATAAAACAGTCCTCAGTGCTCCAGATGCCACTCTGAAAGGTTTATCAGCAGGGCTGAAAAATCCGAATGGGAATGAACTATAATTTCACTGAGTCAATTGATGAAAAACAAAACCAAAACTTCCATTTCTACATTACATCAAAAGAAGTTCTTTTCAGAACTACAATTTCACTGAGTCAACTGATGAAAAAAAACAACAAAGCTTCCATTTCTATGTTACATCAAAAAAAGTTCTTTTCAGAACTACAATTTCACTGAGTCAACTGATGAAAAACAAAAACAAAGCTTCCATTTCTACATTACATCAAAAAAAAGTTATTTTCACAACTACAATTTCACTGAGTCAACTGATGAAAAATTGAGCATCCATTTCTACTGTACATCAACAGTTCTTTTCAGAACTACAATTTCACTGAGTCAACTTATTACAAAAAAAAAAAAAAAGCGAGTTTTCCGATCCGGTAACTGTGGACCCAGAGTACCCCCCACCCACCATCGAGGAGGTAAATAATCAGATTAAAAAACTTAAGAATGGCAAGAGTCCAGGAGAGGATGGGATTCCCCCTGAACTTCTCAAGGCTGGAGACGCAGCCCTCTGCTCCAGAATTCACAAGCTTATTGAGATGATATGGACAAAACAGACTATTCCAGAGGTATGGAAAGTAGCGGTGGTGTGCCCCATTCATAAAAAGAAAGATATGTCAGTCTGTGACAACTATAGAGGCATAGCGCTGCTCAACATATGCTACAAGATCTTCTCTGGCTGCTTACTTGAGCGAATCAAACCCCTGACTACAGGAATAATTGGAGAATACCAAGGAGGTTTCCAAACAGGGCGTTCAACCACGGACCAGATTTTTATCTTAAAACTGATCTGTGAAAAGATGTACGAATACGATCGAGAGCTGCATCTCCTCTTTGTTGATTTCAAGAAAGCCTACGATAGTATTCATAGACCGAGCTTGATTAAAACTATGATAGAGTTTGGCATCCCAAAGAATTTGGTGAGACTGGTTGAGCTATGCGTAAATGACACAAAAGCTAAGGTTAAGATAGGTAATAAAAAGACAGAAAGTTTTCAAGTAGAGACAGGATTAAGACAAGGAGATGGTTTATCATCTATCCTGTTCAATTTGCCACTCGAAAAGGTAATGAGAGAGTTCAACAAAGAGAACCTTCAGGGTGTTCAAATCGACAATGAAAATATTGCCTACCTGGCCTATGCTGATGACATTGCCTTATTGGCATGCACACAAGAGGAATTGAAAAGAAGTATTCAGACCCTGGAATTGGTAGCATCGAGATTTGGACTGCAAATTAGTATTGAGAAGACTGAGTACATGATCGTTGGAAGAAAACTCCAGAGTTCCCAAGACCTAACAGTCAATGGCACCAGGTTTAAACATGTAAAAGAGTTCAAATATCTTGGATCAATTTTCACTGATGTAACGTCAATTGAAACAGAGATAAAAGCAAGACTGTGTGCAGGAAACAGGTGTTTTTACTCTCTAGACCCGGTTTTAAAATCCAGAAGTTTATCTCAGCAGCTAAAACTAAGACTGTACAAAACATTATTTATACCAGTGGTTCTTTATGGTTCTCAGACCTGGAGCACTCGAAAACAAGACCTTGTTCGATTACTGACATTTGAGAGAAAGGTCCTTAGGAAAATTTATGGACCAATCCAGGATGAAGCTACGGGAGAATGGAGAAGATGACACAACGCCGAACTTTATGAGCTTTACAAGGAGCCCAATATTGTGGGGGTGATGAAAAGTAAGAGACTTCAATGGGCAGGGCATGTAGTGAGGATGGAAGAAACAAGGTGGCCCAAAATTGTATTGGATTGGACCCCAACGGGCAAAAGACCAGTGGGAAGACCTAGGAAGAGATGGATGGATGGATTGAGGGAAGACTTCTTGCGACTGGGACTTTCGGAGAGCTGGAGACGGGTAGCTGAAAATAGAGACAGATGGAGAGCTTTGGTTGTTACATCGCGCGGTCCCCTGGGCCTGGTCGCGTAAAGTAAAGTATCTATACAGTACATCCAAAATTTATTTCATATCCCCATTGATATGAATAAAAAGAATAAAAAATTATCATATTTACTGATGTTAATTTCATAATTATGTGAATTTACAAAAGCAAAATTATCATTTTCAATAAATATCAATAACACATTTCCCCACTCACCCCACTCATGAAAACAATAAAATAATGACTGTCAATGAATATCAACTACCGTAAACCGGGGTCACTTTGTGACTAGTTGGGTGACTTTGTGACGCGTGGTCAATTTTTCTTATTTATAATTCCGCGCCCGGAACCTAGGGAGAAGCAGGCAATGGAGCACACATGAGTTGGTGTCATGTGTGCTGGCGCCTAACAGTCGACTGTCAAACTCTTTGCGCCTCAATCCGGTGAGCCAGAAGCATTGTTGCCAAGGACCACTTTTGAAGCATTGTTGTGTTTACCGTCAACTTTGATTTGCACAGCGAAATACAGAAGAGGATA
>JAFIDM010130742.1:0-12029 GCA_023159025.1 Thereuonema tuberculata
TTGTTATTTAAAACGGTTTGAAAAAGCGGGAAGATGGTATTCTCCGCGAAATATCACTATTAATAAAATGAAATTTATCCTTAGATGGAGTTTTCTAATTTAATGTAATAGGAGTACAAGATAGAATATGAAACTGAATAATAAGTTAATAATTAATATTTTTTTTTTTTTTTTTTTTTTTTTTTTTTAGAAAATAGAAAATTTGTATTTTTTGAATTCATTAGGTATTATAATTGGAATGTAAAGGCAGCGTTTTCGTTTTTATCGTTGTCACTAAAAAAAAAAAAAACCAAGAAATCACGTTATCAAGAAATTAAGGTTTAAGTTCTTTTTAATTTTAAATTTTTAATAAAATCATAAAATTTTTCGGAAAAGCTTATGATACAACGTCAACAGAACTAGTCCCATTTTTAATTTATTGCTGAGATGATTCTCCAAATGATAGTTTATTACTTCAGATGAGTCTACAGAGATTTTCCAGTCGAGTTACTTTATTTATTTATTTATTTATTTATTTATTTATTGAGTCTTCCTGACAAGACAATCCGAGTTACATTTGCTCTACTTCGTTTTTCACAAAATATATGCAGTAGTTTTTGTAGATACAAAGAAAATAGTTCCAATTCAAAGGTTCTAATAAAGCTGTTATCCATGTATTTTCTCAGCATCCTAAATATTTTTTATTGCGTTTTTTGTTAATTAGCGAATGCCACTCGTTTTGTTTTGTTTTTTTAATTGTAAAGTGAAATTTTTAATTTGTCTCCGCCAATCATAGATCAGAAAATTGTAGAGCAGTTAAGACTTAGGTGGCGTAAGAATAGCCATCATCATTTTACATGACCTTTTACTTTTCTTTTACTGTAGAAAAAAAAGAGGAATAACGTACAAGTAAATAGTTGATTGATTTCATAGCATTTAATGATCAATATTGAATAATTCTGGTAATTCAGAGATATTAGCCGTGAATTCTATTTCAAAATATTGTCATCACCTAACGATGGTTTTCTAGAGTGGCATTTATTAATTACATGCAAATCTCCAGAACAAAATTACATAAAAATTTTGGGTTGGCACCTCATTTCCAAACACGTTACAAATACAGTAGACCCTCATTATAACGGACTAATAGGGGCTGAAGGTTGTCCGTTTTAATGAAAGTCCGGTTTATTACAAATAATTCTTATAGCGGTGTAATGCAGCAGGATACATCAATGAAATTACAATAGTTAGCTATAAAAAGTGTTTATTAATAGTGGCGGACTTACCATTAGCACACTAGGCACGTGCCTAGGGGCTCAGCCTTTGTGGGGCGGCAGACGGAAAGTTTTTTTTTTACCGGTAAATTACGAAAAATTATAAAAACTGATGTTGTAAAATAGTGAGAATGTTTGTTTTTGGTTTGGATCCGATTCCGAAACTAAAAGTGATAGTGGCAATAATGATGATATGGAGTAAATTCATCAGTGGGATTCTGATGAAGTGAATATTTTTATCTATTTAAGTATATTGAGGACATTGATTGATGATTATATTTACTTCTGGCAAAAAGTCACGCATTAGTGTTTGTAATTTCGTTAAAAATAGTTACGATCTTTCACTATTAAAAATTTAAATCATCACCTGCAATATTTTTGATTAGTTTTGATTATTCTAACAATTTTATTTTGGTGTTTTGATTGACTATTATTATTACAAACAATATTATATTATTTCAGTTTTGTTTTCATTTCCATTATATCAAAGCTTGCAGTTGTAATTCATGCAGTTATTATTTTTATTATAATTATTATTATTGTTAATTTTTTTAATCTTTTTAATTTTAATTCTATTTTTAATCTTTTAGTACTAGTGCGAATGCCAATGATCTTAATTTGTATATTTGTAAATGTTCTAATGAACTTTACGGGATTGTTTTTAAACAATTTTTTTTTTAACTGTCAACAATTAAATGTTAAATAAAATATTATTATCATAAAGTGTATATATATTTGTTTTTTTACATTAATTAATATAATTTATATAAAATTTCGATTTTTCCTAATTTAAATAAATAAGAAAGAGTACAAATATAACAGGTGGGCCCGGTAGCCAAGTGGTCAGGGCGCTTGGCTGTGGGTTGGAGGTAGCGGGTTCGATTCCCGGCCTCAGCGGAGGGCGGAGATTTTTCCACGTTCCTTTCATCTCCAAACGGGTCCTTGGGTCTAACCAGCCCTCTGTAAAAATGGGTACCGGGTTTCTTTCCCGGGAGTTAAAGGCGGGAGAGCGTAGGGCTGACCACCCGACTTCAACTTCGTCCCGTTGGTCTTGAAACGTTGGAGCCTGACCTCCTATGACCCCAAAAGCCTGTGTAGGCTTATTGTGGGATACTTTAACTTCTTAACAAATATAACAGTTCTTAAGCAACAAATCAGTTTTATATATCGTTACGGTTAAAATATAACATAGTTATTATTATTATTATTATTATATAAGAAAAATTGATATAATATCGTATTTTATATCATCGTTTCCTCTGTTATAACCAAGAAACGAAATTTGTGCATCTCTCTGAAAATAGGAAATAAAACCCCTCAAATAGCATCGTGGAATCGTTGCCTACAACGTGATGTAGGCGTAGCTAAATGTCTTCTCGTGTCAGCCTGATAGCCAAGCAATAGCGAGCACTGACACTGTGAGTGTGTCAGTACCAGTGTTTCTAGTGGCAGACAAAGGTGATGTTGTGTGTGTGTTTATCTCTTGTCGGTTCGTAATTAGTATTTGTAACATTAGGATGTTAAATTTGTAATCAAAAGCGGTTGCGCAGTAAGTATAGATACAGTTATAATTTGCCTACGACATTAAAAAAAAAAATGAGTGACAAACGAAAAAAGTTAAGTGGTGCAGCATTCCGCAAACTGTCAAGTGAAAAGCGTGAGAGAGAGAGAGACTAACCTTTTAAAATCTGTGAAAAAGAGTTGACAGTTATTTTCCTAAGAAAGGGCAAGTAGATGAAAATAGCCAACATGAAAACGAAAGCCAATATGATGAAATCTGTGATAACCCAAGTAGGAGTAGGAGTAGGACTACTAATACGACTAACAAAGAAAGTTGTAAAGTTCAAACTGTTTACACAGTTGAATTCTCTGAAACAGACAGTGATAAATGTTCAAACGTTGATCCTGAAATTTAAAGCAATAATAATGAAACAGTCGTGCAAATGGACAATTTAAGTGGCACTGGAATTGTAAGTGATGATCCTATTGAATGGATAGTAAATGATGCTACGATTGAAATTCATTTACGTCGTAATATTAAATAAAATAAGAACTGTGAGTTTTCAAAGTCCAAAAGGAAAATTGGAGACAAAACAAGATGTTTGACAGAGAGTATTTTTTATCGTCAATTAGCTAATGGTGAGATAAGGTCAAGGAACTATTTAGTTTATTCTCCAAGTAGTTGTTCAGTTTTCTGCGCTCTGTGCAAGCTTTTTGGTTCAAAATATATGGCTTCTGTTTCTACCAGATCAAAACTTTCTACTAAAAACATATCAGATTGGAAAATCATTGCAAGTATTTTGTCCGCACACGAAAACTCTCAAGACCATAAAAATTGTGAGTTAGATCTGTTAACACGAAAAAAGAGCTTAGGAACTATTACAGGTTAGTATGATTCGTAAGTAGAAGCTGAAACTAAATACTGGAGAAATGTTCTTTCTAGAGTTTTTGCGGTTTTTGCGGTAAAAAAAGTAACAAGCAGAGGCCGCCCTCTTCGCGGCCATGATGAAAAATTTGGTTCTTTGCACAATGGGGGATGTGTGATGTTATTAGAGCTGATTGCTGCACATTCGATCCCTTTCTGGCTAATCACATTGAACGATACCGTAACCCTGGACCAGGACAAGCGTCCTACCTTTCTTCAACCATATGTGATGAAGTTGTCGATTTACTAGCGAGTGAAGTTAAGAAGATTATCGTTAATGATATCAAGAGTGCCAAATGCTTCTCTGTAATAGTAGACTCAACCCCAGTTATCTCACACCGACCAATTGTCTTTGTAATAAGATATGTTGGAAAAGATGGTTTACCTGTTGAACGATTCTTACTATTTATTTCCAATTGAAAAACCTCTAGTAAGAAATGAAGCTTTTGATATTTTGAATGGCATGTATAGATTGGAGATTTGGACAGATATTTTAGAAAGGTTTGGAAAAGTAAGCGAAATTCTCCAAAGTGTGGATACGTCCATGGAAAGAGCAAACCGACTCTATGATTCTCTTGTAGACTATATGGATTCCCTTCGTGATATGTTTGACGTATACGAAAAGAAGGCAAAGGATCGATGTTAATGGTGAGAGAGTGATTACGACACCTCTTTTAAACGCTTGTAGAAGATAAAACATTGTCCAGATGAAGAGCGTGGAGATGAAGTCGTCCTTACAGGGAGAGAAAAGTTTAAAGTGGAAACCTTTTATGTTATTATTGATAGACTTAAAAGTGAACTATTAAAAAGAAAAGAAGCATATTCTATAATAGCTGATAGATTTTCAGTCTTTTCTGACCTTTCAAACACACAACCATCAGTAATTTTAGAACATGCAGCAAAACTGCAAAACCTTTACGATACTGATCTAGTCATCATTTGGAAGTGAGTGGGTGCATTTTCAAAATTGATCAAGTGCAATAATGTCAAATGCACACCTCTTTCTATGAGCAAGTTCCTCAGAGAAGAGAACTTTCAGGATACATTTCCTAATGTAGATGTAGTTCTGAGAATGTATTTGTGTACTGCGGTTAGCAACTGTTCCGCAGAAAGATCATTTTCGTCATTAAAAAGGATTAAGTCATATCTACGTTCTACCCTAAAGGAAGAAAAATTGAACTCTCTTGCAATTCTTAACATTGAAGCCGAGATCCTTAATGGCTAAGAGCTTGGATTTGAACAATTAACAGAAGAATTTTCTGTTGTGAAAGCAAGGCGTAAACGTTTAATGTTAGAATATATTTTCATAATACCTTAACAGTTTTCTTTTCGTAGTAAAACTATTAAACAATACTATATATTCCACTTATAAAGGATGTTAATGATAATTTTTCACACTTATTTTTATCATTATAAACTATTATATCAAAAAGGACAAATATGAGTTTAAGTGAATTTCTCCTGTTTGGTTAAAAAATTACTTCTTAAGTGTAATAAATAAAACTTACAAATCTTGTGAGCTGTCTTATTTTGAATCTTCTTCACCAAGAAATGAGAAAGTGAAGGTATGAATATTTTCATAATATATTACGATAAAATATTGTACCTCTTCATATTCACTCTCGCCTAAATGGCAAAATATTTTTTTTTTAATCTGAAAACATATTAAGAAAAATTCAAAATAATTTATTCACTATTCCTTTATGGAAAAAAAGACATGAATAAAAACGTGCCAATAATGGAAAATTAAAAATTGCCTATAACTTTGAGACGTGTCCTTTATTCGCGAAACACAAAGGGGCGGCCGACCGACTCGTGCCTAGGGGCGGCGCCATAGGTGAGTCCGCCAATAAAAAACAGCCTTCAATATAGTAGGTTGAATTGAAAAAGATGTGTACGTATATACTGCATTAATCTTTAGAACAAGAAGGTCCTGGTTCATGTTGATTGCTTAAATTCATTGGTTTAGAAAAATAATTTATTTTCTGCTGGATTTGTTTCTTATTTCTTCAGTTAATAACTGACGGAGGTGCTGTAAGTGTTCGTAATATGCAACACATTTTCATTTGCCGTTTGTTCAACATATTGAATAACAAAATTTAAATGGTCTTTCACTTCGCTCACCTTAATTGTAGGCTGATAATTTTTTTTTTTAAACTGCCCGTTATAAGCGACGTCCGTTATAATAGGGTCCGTTATAATGAGGTTCTACTGTACTTCTTGAGCAAGTCGCTTTTATGCTGCATCCAAAATACACTTGAAAGAATTCCATTTCTCCTTTAACTGTGACTCGGTTAAAAAAACGAATTATTTCATCAAATGACACAGAACAACTCAAGTGAAATCGAATCAGAAACTGCTCATTGTATTGGAATGACTCTTAAAAACGTTTAACTAAATTGTAATCAAAAGCCAGAAAAAATTTCCAGCTAACCCATCAATGTTAACAGGTCGATTAGCACGAAGTATTTTAAAGAAAACATACATCTTAATAAAACCTTCCATTTACTTTCCAGCAACGTTGTTATCGATTGACGAAATATTTTTAGCTGCTTATAAAACCTGAAACTAGTGACATCCTAGTATAGCTAATATGGCGATCATCAGCTAGAGTAGTCATCAGTATACAAGCAGGTCTCGGTACTCGCGCCTTTATGAGAAAACGTTGGAATCAATGTGGAACTTAAATAAAATGTTTACCAGTAGAAAATTAATCATAGGGTCTATCTTATTTTTTTTTTAAGTAAAAGAGATGATAAATAGATGATTATTTAAAGAAATGATTATTCTTAGAAATTGTTTAGTAATTTTGAAAAAAGGATAAAAGCATTTTTCAGAATTCATTAAAAATTTCATATTTTTAATAGTTTTTGATGATCTTAAATTGACTGCAAGTTATTATATGATAATGTCCATTCATAGAAAAGTGTATTGAAAACTTAAATTAAAGTTCACTCCAAAAAAAAATATTCGATATAGTTTTAATAAACCTTTTTAGGCCTATATTAAGTTCGATATTTTATTCATTTAGAATCAAGTTGTGTCATATGCACGATCAGTCCAACACATTAAGAAACTGTTTCCACTATCACAAGGAAACACAATCTAGATCACCCAATATATAAATTAACGTCTTCTGTTTGAAATTTAGTAATTAAAAAATCTATAACTGACGAACTTAACAATTGCATCCTTCAGAATTATAAGAAAAAACTTACAGAAGCTGCAATTTACAAAAAATCAAAAACAAACTAACTAACGTTATCGAACGATAATTTCAGTGATATTATAGAAGCAATTGGTTATTCTACACTGACAATATAACAGAAAGCAAACGTTTTATATATTCTCTGATTATATCTTTGAGACGTGACAAGACACACGATTTCCACATAAACGTATTTTAGTATGTTGTTTTTCTGAGGAAATACATTACGTAGGTATGTATCGATAATATTTTCTAGATTATTTATAAATCCTGTTCTTATATTGTAATGATGCTATTCGAAACGATGCAGTTTTTCAGTTATTTAATGATAAGCCCGAAACTCTATTTTGTTGTATATAACAGGTAAGACACATTTACTTTTATAACTAATATGCTTTTATCCAAATAAGAATTGTTTTTCGAAACTGTGGATCAAAAAAAAAAAAGAGATTTACGGTAAACTACATAAAAAGCCCTTACGTGTAACTAGTCTGTAAGATTAAAGACCCATTGGTAAAATTAATCTGGAACTAAATATATACCAAGCATTCTGTAATTCTCCTACTGCAAGTATTTAATACATATCATTCTAATATTATCGATGAATTTTCATATTCATAAAGTTCGTACATATGAAAACTTTTGTTTTTATATTTATCGTCAGCAAACGCTGGAATTCTCGTTTAATTAAACAGATCCTTTCCGTTGATATCTAAATATCAATTCTTATCCTAGAACTACGTTAGATCCATTATCGGACACGTATCCGCTGTTGACTTTTTGATGTTGCAATATTTGACTTTTTTATTATTTATCATCATCTGCAACATCTTCAGACACATTTTATACTGAAAACATGTAAAAATCGCTTATTGTCAACAGCTGTTTTTTTCCTCCTCCAACCGTTATAAATTATACTTAACTAAGAACCCCAAATTGATATAGGATGAATATCAACCGTAAGTTTAATTTTTCCGTAAACTTATTCCCCGTTAATGCTACTAACAGATATGGGGTATAGTAAAGTTGGGAGAGATGACACATGGGGAGAGATGACACATGTAATGTAACTTCAAGAATGGTTTGCAGTAGCATCATATGACCAAAATCCGAGGCCAGTCTGAGCTTTAGTGTGTGTTTGTGCTGAATTGATATATGAGATTTTATTGAGTTTTTCTTCCAATGATATAGCCAGGTTTGTGCTCGAATTTTCGTTGACTTTGCGAACTTGTTTAGTTAACAGCCCTTTTTTAAGGCATCTCTCGCTGTAATTCACTGTGTAAACATTTAAATCTCTTCCCTTTTTTATTCATCTTCTTTTATTTTAATCTTTCTTTTATTTTATATTCATCACAATACAATTACAATTTGCATAACTTAAAAAAAAATAATTACCAGTAAGTTTCGTATAGACTTAAAAAAATAAAAACCTAAGTATTTTGCAAATCTTATAACTGTAAGTGGTTTATTTTGGAAGTCAGAAGGAAGTGGGGAGGAGATATTGTCATGTAGTGAATTTATTTAAAGGAATTTAGTTATGTTTCTGTTAATATTTATTAAAAGTTTTTATTTGTATTAGTTTTTTAATATTGTTTCTTTTTGAATAAAAAATATATTTATTTTATTTTTTATTAAACAGCTTTTTCCAAAAAGTTTCAAAAATATCATTATTCAACCTGATTTTAGTGTTTCATTTCATATGTTTTTACAAAAATAAAGTAGCAGCTTGATTTACGCAGGTCTCTTATTCATATTCCATGTGGCCATCTATCCGCTACTACCCGTGCCATCTCTCCCATAGGAAGAGTTTTTTAAAATTCTAAAAATAAGAAACAGCATTAAAAACATAAAAAAAAATAACATAAATATGAAAGCAAAGGATAAATCAACAGTTTAAAGCTTTCAAACATTTAAAAAATAAGGATTTTAATATTTTACGTGAAAAATTCGAATTGTGAAAAATTCTCTCCCAACTTTACCTTATCTTTTTTTATTGACCGTTTTGGAAATATCTGTTGATAATAATTATAATTACAATTAGTGTGACTATATATATTGCTATTATTCTACAAGATTCTTTTAAAACTATAATATAGTAAAAAAACTTCTCGTAAAAGTAACTCAGCAGAATATTTAATACGATAAGTATTTCAAAATTGAAGTATAGATAAGTATCAAGTGTCAATCCGTAAAAAAATAACTTCTACTATTAAGTTTATCCTTAAATAAACACAACAACAAAATAGAATAACATGTACAATAAATAAGTTGCTTAATTTTACTTTCTTCCAAAATCATAGTACAAGGTTAATTACCCCTAATAGCTTTATAAACATAATCTCATCCGCATATATGTATCAATATTATGTCAAATATTAATGAATAGTGTAAGCTACTCAAAATAACTATTCAACGACAAATATCACAAGGGTAACATATATGTGATGCAATAGGATAACACAACATAATTCTTATTCTGAAATAAACACCTTAATATGTTTTTAGATAAAAAAAAGTTCACTTAGATAATTGTGTAAGTACAGTAAAACCCCGTTATTACGCTCCCGCTTATAGCACTATCCCGTTCTTTACGCTCCTTTCATGCGGTCCCTGGAATTTTCTATATAACTCTGTATACTTTTACCCTCTTATAACGCTTCAAATCCCGCTTGTAGCGCTTTTTTATATCGGAAATTTTGTATCGAAAAGAAATGTAACACTGTAACGATTCTTTTCTTTCCCTGGTAGGAGGGAATCTTTGAACTCTTTGAAGTGCGGGTCTGTGATACAGTAAGTTAGTGCAAAATGTCGAAGCGGAAATCCCTTTCTATAAGTGAAAAATTGCAAATTCTTCGTAAGTACGACGAGAATTCTACACTAAATCAGAAGGTTTTCGCAGAATCTAAGAATTCCCTGATCCAGTCTGAGAACAATAATAAAAAATAAGAATGGAATTATCAATTCAGCGAAGGATGGTTGCAAACGTAAAAAAGTAGTGTGGAAAATGTGAAGATGCCGAGGAAATTCTAACTGAATGGATTCATCAGTCCCGTGATGCATCAGTGCCATTAAGTGACCCAATCATTCAAGAAAAGGCGCGTGAAATAGCGGGCAGTGCACTAAAACTGCTCCGAAAATATATTTGTATTGCTCCTAGTGGAATATCAATTGATGTTAATAGTTTCTTGAACCGCATTGAAAATGTCATAATTTATAACATTAGCATACACACATGGCAAACCAAAATCAAAGATTTTTTTAATAGGAAATAAGCTCACATTTGCACTATATCTATTTCAGAATCAAGTATCTTTCCTGTAAAATGGTGTCTAAATGTTTCCCCATCATATAAATCATTCCCCATCATATAAATCATTCCCCGTTTATAGCGCTATCCCGCTTATTACGCTTGTAGGTCACGGTCCCTTGACGAGCGTAATAACGGGGTTTTGCTGTATATGCAAATATATAGATTACAATTTATAAATGCTTCTTATTAAATAAAGCTAAATGAGTCTATATCTTTTTCCTTGCAATAACTGTATATCAGTTCGATGCACTAAGCTGATGTCACTAGGATTTGTCTTCCTCTATACAAACAAGAAAAAGGCACTTACAATTTTTTCCTGAAGATCAACACTAAGAATTTTTTCCCTTGCTTGCAGATATCCATCAGCTTTCACAAAGTTGTCATCTTCCTTATGATCCTCCTTTGTAAGAACACAACCTAACACGGCCACCAAATTTCGATTCCAAAGATGATGTTACGATTAAGCCTATTCCTATTGCTTCATCTTTGACATATGCAACCTAATTCCTTCTGCTCAAATATCAGTATAAGAGAATTACGAAAACTCCACGATAATTTGAATAAACAAATATTGGCTTAAATCTACTAACATGTTTATAGTAAAACAAATACTTCTGAAAGGAAGGATCCAATGGTAACTTATGGCTACCAGCCAAAAATCTAATCTCCACTCGATATCCTTTTTTATATATAAAAAAAAAGCAAAACAACCAAAATACTCTTTGTTCAACAATCAACTGGTTTCCAGCATTATAAAAGCTGTGGCTTATTCACGCTACTACAATACTTCATGAACTGTTCATTTGTAGGTTCATAATTTTTTACAATTAAGTTTTACAATAATTTTAATACTTTACTTTCTTATACATTTCTAAAGAAAAAAAAATTTCAAATTGTAAAAAGAATCAATTTCTATAACTAAAGAAATTTACAATATCTACTTTCTTCCAAGGACCATTGTTGAGGCGATTGCGCAAAATCTTAATAAAGCAGACAAGAGCTAATAAATGCTATGTGAGCAATGTTCTTTTTCTGCTAGATTTCCAATATATGCTAGTTTACCTACAATATTCTATCCGGATCAATTTTTGCATCGTAATTTATTCGATCACATCATATTTCTTTTTTCTTCTTGTCCTTTTTTTTTTGTTTGTATTCTTTCGTTTCCGTATATTATTTTATGCTAATATTATTGATACTTGCTTTTATCAAAGCTATGAGTTTACTGAAACTTTTTGACAGAACTACTTTTGACCTATGTTGCCTCTTTATGCAAAAAGTTTTTTTGCCTCTCCGTTTAATAATTTCATTGCTAATTTTTTATTGAAACACAGGGCAGTGGTTAAGACCCGCAGAGAAGTATGATCGTTTTATCATGTATTTATAATGGAAAACTAAATTGGGGACCGTCGTCTTTTGATGCCTTTGTGCAGTGCAGTGCAGTCGTCTTTTTGGTGGGTATTTACAAAAGCATACTTCATGAAATATTGCTTTGCAATCATGGCAAGGACGGTTGAGATAGTTGGGGAGACTGTGAAATTTCTCGTCCTTGATGCGTCCAGGAGATGGCCTGCAGTCAAAATGCCGTCAGTAGATGCCGTTAGTGTTAGTAGAGGAACTGTTGGAAACGAAATACAAAATAATGATATACAGAAAATCGTTATTTTTTTAGTTATGAGGTAAAAATTAAAGAAAATTTCCTTTTTTTATTAAAACCACTTAAAAAAGTATCCAGGTTTTTATGGCTGTACCTGCACTACAAGAAGAAGCAAAACGATGGAAAAATGGGGGAGGGGGAGGGGGGAGGCCCTCTTGATCTACTAAAATTTATTC
>JAFIDM010130743.1:0-12028 GCA_023159025.1 Thereuonema tuberculata
AACTAAAATCCAACAATATCCTAAGTCGCACTTACTTCGTGTATCTTGGATTCGAATAAACTGTTCCGGGAATGAATATGAAATTCTTCTATTGATTTCGCTCAATCAATATATGCTGTCTTCTCAACTTTGTACTAAACGAATCACCTGACTTCGTCTGATTTATGGCGTTGACTTCTTATTTTAACAAAGTCCAAATCGGTTGAGAATACCGTGAGCCTTCTTCTAATTTGTATTGTTTTACACATTGCGCTCTCTCTCTAATAACGAGACACAAGACTCCGTCCTGCAGGTACAAAACCCACTCTCATTACGAGACAACGTTCACAGTTCAACTGGACTGCTCATCTGCTAACACACACATCTTACAGAAGTCGACTTTCCCTCTTTATGACGTCTTACCTCGTGACGTCAAACCTTCATTTGCATATTCAAATATTAAGCCACTTTCACTCAGACAATAAGGAGATAAAAAAAAAAAAAAAAAAAAATTCTTTTCAAGCATTCTTATTTTATTTCTCACTTTTACTACGACTAATTAAATTTATCTTATAATAATAATTTAATATCCTAACATTATGTTTTTTTAAAACAGATGAAATTGAAAAAAGGTTATATCCATGCCGACGCCACAATTCCAACTCGAAGTACATTTGGTAAGATACGTGCGAGCTAGTGGAGACAGCCATGACATCAAGAAGTTCGAAAACTTATAGCATGATTGATTTTTAGTAGTTTGAAAATTTAAATAAAACTTTTTTAATACTACAAACTTAAGAAAAAAATTAAAAATTTGAAATCATACAAAACCTTTAGCTTGCAGAACGATATTTACAGAAAGGTGAAAGTATGTTTAGGGCTGACAGATATTGTATAACTAGATTCAATGACGTCACTCCCAAACTTTTCCTAAAAATAATTTTAGCCGTTTCAAACTAAAATTTAATGTTACAGATTTTTGATTAGCAAAAGTTGATGCAAAGTGTTCTTTTCTCTAAATCAGAGCTTTGCAAACTTTTATGGGCCGAGACCCACTTTCGAAGACGGTAATTTTTCACGACCCATTTGCCTGCAATGCATATTTTGAAAGGAAAGGGGGATTAAATAAATAATTGTAGCTTTATTGCTTTTAAACTTTTTATTGAATTCACTTAAAAATATCGAAATTTATTAATCAGAAGCATAATGAGATGTATGTGAAGAATGGACTTCTTTTCTATTTCACACGACCCACCCAAAATCAGCTCGCGACCCACTCTGTGAGAAGCGCTGCTTTAAAGCGTACGATATAAAAATATCAGTGTCGTTGAAAATTCTTACTACATTACTATATAATATAGGATGTAATGGGAAAGCAGAAGATTCCGTTGTCCTTACATTTGATTTTTTGGTTAAAAATATTCATTAGTCTCTGTCGGATATATTGCAATTTACAAATTCAGTGTGATAGTTATTATTAATTGATTCTGGATTGCATTTAGGTGAGCAAAGAATAATTTTTCAGAAGTACATATTGAAAAGGCTTTCTGTACTATCATATGTATTCAATGTTTCTTAACAAAGGTGAGCGTGGATGAATTATATAGAAGGGCCATTCCATACCAAGTCATCCAGGGGTTACACCCACTTACCACAGATTTCTTTGAAAATTTGTATGTTCAATGTATACACTAAGTTAAGGAAAAAGACAAAATTTTATCCAATTCTAACAATTAGTTTCAGAGTTATAGCCTTTTAAAGTTTTAGTTGATTTGAACTTCCGAGGACAATTTGGGCACCAAACGAACTTGTATGTATTTGCGTTTTCCTGGATAAAATCAATGTTTATAAAGCTAGAGGTTTGAAACTTCATTCATTTGTTCTTAATTTCATACAGAATACGATGACACTATCAACATAGAAATTAAAATCTTCCATCATAGTGAAAACATTTACTAAAAATAAAGATGTATATTTTTCCGAAACTGTGACAAGCATAAAGAAAAGAACTTACAGCTAAAATCTCTCTCCAGATACCTAACACAACCATATATCACTGGAAAGAGTATAAAATTATCTTTCAAATGGTGAAATAAAATTGTTGTGGTTTTGAGTTTTAAGAGTTTTATAGCAATGTAAAGTAACAAATAGTATTTACGCTAGGAATTGTTACACTCACCAATGTTGCGAGTAAAATATGGTTTTATGGCCTTAAAGTAAAAAGTACAAGATTCTAAAAAGTCCACTTAGCCTATAGATGGAACAATATAGGGGTAAAAGTGAACATAAAGCCTAAGGTCATACCAGTCTACGGTTAGTAGGACTAGATTTTTCCTAGTCACCGAAAGCCTGGATTAAACAAAATCAGCTGTAAAACAAGTTTGAGACGGTTGGAACTTAAATTTTTATTTTTTAAAAGAAAAATACAATTTGGGGCATAGCTTCAATAAAGAGTTTTACAATATTAAGAATTAAAAAATTTTTTAACAATTTTTTTTGAAACTCTTTCTGCAGTTGGATCTAGATTAGCGAATGCATATTGTAATGTGTAAGGTAACCATAGGACTTTAATTTATTTTTACTTACCCTACAGGTTAACAAAGTTTCCATTTTTTACCCTACAAATTTGTCTCTAGTAGTGTAAGTTATTGAAAGTCTTTCTCAAATGAAGTTTTGAAGTTGTTATAAAAGAATAATGGATGAGAGATTCAATTTTCCGAAGAGTACATTCAATGAATTCTTGACGAACTCCGCCAACCTGGACCCCTTGGGGAAGCTAGGCTCTGCCCGTCACAAGCCGGGACAAAGGAGGAGTGATCGAGGAGTAACACCTCGTTAAAAAACCTTGGCTCACCCGGCTCCAGGTGATAGTACCATGTGAGGGCCCCTTACCAGGGTTACGGTAAAGACCTCAACGGCAGTAAAGCATAGATGTAGTTCATTAATATGGTGGAACTGGCGGAAGGGGCAACCCTTCCCAAATGGGGTTGTTCAGTTGGGGCCACTGCCTTGTGGATAGAGAAGGGATTCTCTAAGGCTTGGGGACCTACCCCGAGAGCAAAGGGCTCTAGGGCTTACAACCTTAGTTCTATTCTTGAAAACAGGATGTCCTGTTTTCCCAATGATTTCAACAAGTGACATGATGGAAACGTCTTCGGTTGAAACTACTCCAGTGGGTAACCACAAACGGGAATCCCCCACCACCAAAGGTAGTGCACCCAGGCCGTCGGATTCTGGAGAGCCTGGAACATCATGTATGGAAGAGTCGGAGCTTCCTGGAACCCCAACGTATAAAATATGACCCAAGCGAAAACATCTGCTTGGGACACTAAATATAAACACTCTCATCCAAACAGGAAAACTAAAACAGCTAACCAAAGTTTTAGAGGAAAGGAACATATATATTTTGGCATTGCAAGAAACGAGGTTTCCAGATGATAACACAATGGAATCAGATGGCTTCAGAATATACAAGGGCAAACCGGGGCACAAGGTCTCAAATGGAAGATTACCAATTTTAGGGACAGCTTTCAACTCAATCACAAACTTCAGCTCACCATCCGAAAGGATCTCATTCCTAACTTTCAGATGCGGAAATAAAACCTACACGATCATCAATGCCCATGCCCCTAAAAATCAAGACAACAAAAGGAACAAAGAGAAGGTAGAAAACTTCTGGGAAACACTGGAAGACGAAACATCAAAGATTCCCCGCAGAAATGTTAAGATCTTGGTTGGGGATTTTAATGCACAGATAGGAAAAGAGAGGAAATACAGAATGACTGTAGGAGATTATCCAGCCCATAAGAGGACAAACAGAAACGGTGAGAGACTAATAGCATTTTGCAGACAATTTAATCTAAAACTTATGTCCACACATTTCAGAGCCCTGCCAAAGAAGAAGAATCCAATGTTAGGAGATTTTCAGATAGACCATGTTGCAATAACAACTACCAATAGAAGTGAAATTCTGAACGTAAAAGTGAGGAAAAGTACGAACATCAACACAGACCACTATCTTTTGGAAACTAAAACGAAATTTCAGCCGAATAGACTCCGTAACAAAGCTGGAAGCAGAAGAAGGATCGACATAGAAAGTCTCAAACGAAATGAAAATACATATCGAGAAAGCTTATCAAAGTGTAATATGAACAACTGGGAAGAAATTAAGGAATCTTTAACAAAAACAGCCGAAAACTTGCAGGAACCGAAAAAGAAACGGAGGCACAGATGGTGGAACGAAAGGTGTGACGACACCCTCAACGATAGATTAAGGGCCTGGAAAAGGTGGTATTCCAACCGAACAGAGGAAACATGGAATGACTTCAGTCAACAAAGGAAAATTACTGCAAAGATCATCAGAGGAGAAAAAAGAAAGTATGATAAGACCCGACTGGAAAGTTTGGAAGAAAATTTCAAAATAAATAACACTAGAATATTCTATAAAACATTTAAGGAAGAATTACAACAGTACCAGCCTCCAAGTCTCTGTTTTAAAAGACAGGACGGTACCCTTGCATTAGGTAACAAAGAGAACTGCCAACTTTTAGCGGAATATTTTGATACCCTTCTAAACTGCGAAGCACCATCTGAAAGACTGGACTTCAAGAAGCCATCCGACATAAACCCACTGTCAAAACCACCAAGCCTCATTGAGATAAAAAGTATTATTAAAGAACTGAAAAATAATAAAGCACCAGGAGAGGATAGAATTGTTGCAGAAATGTGGAAGTTCGGAGGAGATAGGGCAGTAGAAAGCCTACATCATCTGATTTGCGATGTCTGGGAAAAAGAAGCAATACCAGGTGATTGGAAATGTGCTCTGATACATCCGCTCCACAAGAAAGGTGACCGCACAGACCCTAACAACTACCGAGGCATTTCACTGTTACCTGTTTCTTACAAAATACTCTCCAAGGCCTTACTTAACATAGTGGAAAAACAGGTGGATCATCAGATTGGAGAATATCAGGGAGGCTTCAGAAAGGGAAGATCCTGTGTGGAAAAAATTTTCTGTCTCAAAAGCATCCTGAGAATAAGAGCGTTGAGGGGTAAGAACACAGTGATTTCGTTTGTCGACTTCAAAAAAGCATATGACTCGATAGACCGTCAGACGCTGATCAATGTCTTGGAAGAATTCGGCGTGGATAAAAAAACAAGATCTATCATCAGACAAACATTAGTAGATACTGTCTCTAAAGTTAAATTTCAGGAGGAAATTTCAGAGCCCTTTCAGATTAAGACAGCAGTTAGGCAGGTGGGTGGACTTTCACCAATTCTGTTTAATATCGTTCTGGAAAAAATTATGAGAACATGGAAGAATGCCATGGCGGAAAGCGGAATTGATGGAATCTGTTTAGGTGCGAAGAAGAAGGGTTTAAAAGTTGAGTGTCTAGCATTCGCTGATGATTTGGCGTTGTTAACAGATAAGAGGGAAAATGCCAAGATAATGCTTGAAAAACTGCACGAGATCGCAGAAAAAACAGGACTCAAGATCTCATATGAGAAAACTGAATACATGGAATACAAACATAACAGAGAAACGCACCTGAATACAAGATACGGAAAGGTTAAAAGAACTGACAAATTTAAGTATCTAGGAGAATGGATCCAGCCAAATGGTCTTGATAAAGAGGCAATCAAAGGACGCATCAGTAAGTTGGAACTGGCATACAGGTTAGTGCAAAATATATATAACAAAAAAGCTCTCTCCTACAACGCAAAATTCAGACACTATACCACGGTTGTCAAGCCAGAAGGGATCTACAGTTCAGAATGCCTAATTTTAAACAAAAAAGGGGAAATAGAGGAACTTGAAAAGAGAGAAAGAAAAATTTTAAGGAAGATACTCGGACCGGAAAAAAGAGAGGATGGTACATGGAGGAAGAGGAAAAATATGGATTTATACAAACGGGTGGAAAAGATTACAGACACGATACGTAAGAGAAGATTGATATTTTATGGTCACCTCGTAAGAATGAGTGAATCTAGATTAACTAAGAAGATCTTCGACTATATCACCAACTTAAAGTCGACGACTAAATGGGTTGAGGAAACTAGAAGAGACATGCAACAAGTTGGGATTAATTCAGAAGAGATCTGGAATACGAAAATGTTTAGAATGAGAGTTAATGGATTCAGGGGGTTCCAGGGTAAAGAAACTACGAGGACCAAGGTAATCTGGTCAGATGATAGAAGGGGGAAGCAGAGTGAGAGAATGAAGAAATACTGGGAGGAGAGGAAAAGACTATTCATCTAGTCAATTGTTTCCCGCGGTCCATAGTAGGCCAAACTCGTAAGAAGAAGAAGAATTCTTGACGAGGAAGTAGCATTGTCTGTAGCATCTTTCGACCATCACTTACCCACTGAAAATTTGATTTCATCTTCATCATCAAAATCTTCTAAGATGTCTTCCAAATAAAGCTTCAGTGGCTCAGATGTTTTAGGACATTTATCACAGCGGCGCAGCATGCAATCTCTATTCTGTCGGTTACAAACTAACGTATTATGGACAGATTCTTTATCATGCTGATTCATTGCATTAGCTAAAAGCTCCACATTTTGGTGGTATAAGCACACACATAAACAATGAGTGCCTGGTGAACCAGCCAACGCACACCATTTTGGTCTCAAAGAGCAAAATTTAGAAAATCCTAGTTTTAGCTGTGGATACCTATTCTTAAAAACAGCAAATAGTTCATGTAGGTTGCATAAGAGAAGTCTTTTCTGCATATACATATTTGTTTCAATACTAACACGATCTTTAGCACCTGGCATCAGGTAAGAAAATTCATCATCATGTAAAACTCTTTTACAATATTTATTGTCTCTTCAGGGACCGTTCTGCCTTTTTTAGGTTCTGGCAACGCCAAAATGCCTTTTTCATTTGACAGAGTTCTTGCTTTTTGCACCAAATATTCTGATACATTAAATTCCTCCGCTACTTTCCGGTTAGACCAAGACTTTGGAGCGATTGTTAAAACCTCTGTTTTTTCACGCCTACTCAAGTCTGTCTTTAACTTTCTCTTTCATAACATTAACTAAATAATCAAGTCAGCAGATTATTTCTTTAAATCATTTTCTTTTTTTGTACCTTCAGCTTCACTTGGTGATTCACTGTGAGAGTCCTTTATTTGTAAGATATATGATAGTTTTTTTTTAACTTGGGTTTTAGTTGTTAAAACTTTTTTTTTGCATATTTTCCCTTTGAGCAAGCGGATAATGATTTCAGTTTCAATGGAGTTACATCTAATCCTAAAAGAGTCTCGTTGAGTTTATCTTTTTCAAACACTCTTTTTGCCGTTTTTAATTCATCTTAAATTTCATCATCACTTTCATGACTTATAACCATTTCTTCATTATCTGGCTGTGGGTCAGGTTTTGCTTTTAATAATGATTTTCGACAGCTACTGCACAACATCTTTCCTGGCACTAAAGTAATGTTTCTATTTACCCTAACCCAGTGTTTCCCAAACTTTTTTGTGCTGTGCCCCACCTAAAGTATCTAAAGTACGCTATGCCCCACCAAATTAGGTATAACTTTCAAAAAGAAAATATTTAAGAAAAATAAACCAATTTTTTAACTTTCACAACCGAAAAAAAAAACAAAAAAAAAACAACATTGCTCCATTTTCGAATTGCCCCCCCTTAACAATCAAATTGCCCCCTTGTGGGGCGTGCGCCCCACGTTGGGAAACAGGGCCTTAACCTCTTTCGCTTTTTCTAAAGTTATTACCCTTAACTCTTTTTTCTTTGGTTTAGGGATAGAGTGACTCTTAAACGGATCACTACAAGTTTTTTGGTTCTTTTCATAATATTTTAAAAAATAACACAAGTGATGAGAACAAATAGTGTCTTTCTCACTATACTGATTACTTGTGCGCCACATTAAAAGATCTATTTCTTGTTTGGACATTTTCTCAAAAATTACATAAATATCCTTGTTTTTTTGTTTGTGTAGTGTTTTTACAGCAAGAGGTTAATAAAATGCCAACAGTACATATCAAACTAGGTCTATAGTCCCTACTGCAAGCCATTCTTCCATAATTTAAAACAAAAGGCAAAAAAAAAAAACCACTTAACTTAAATCGCTTCATATAGATAACAGTGGCTTCATAGGGATTTTAAAACGGAGCAAACTGACAAGCAAATTTAACTCTTAAAAAAAAGCACAGCAACTATTAAAAAAAAATTTAATAATTGATGTTCACTGGAGCAGAGCTAGCTAAACACTGACAGTAAAATAGGCTGTTGGAGATGTGAGGGGGTTCATGTTCAGACATGATTGGAATAAAATCTTTAAAATAGATAAAATATGTAATAACTTTGGATATAGATTAAATAATTATGTTAAATACAAAATTTTTAAACAATTAAACATAGAATACAAAGACAATATTACATTTAAAGAAATAAAACACAAATTAATCTCTGACGTGGTGGATGGAAAAATTATATTAAAAAACGATAACTATTAGATTTAATTTTTTACTAATATAGTAAACTCTCAGTCACATAACACAGGTATTCAGTTTATATAAGCATACCTAATGGGAAATATATAATATACATAAAAAAAAATTAAAAAAAAAAATTTTGTGGAGCATAAAATTTTGCAGCGTTAAAAATAGTTTATTAACTTTATATTGTAATAAAACTCTTATAACTCAAAACCCCACCAATTTTTTTTTACCTTTTGAAAGACAATTTTATCCTCTTTTCAGTGATATACGGTTGTGTAGGACTATCTGGAGAGAGATCTTTGTTACATTGTTTATTCTAAGTGAGGTACACAATTCCGTAAAAAAATGTTTTCTTACATTTCAGAATTTTTTTAAGTAGGATGGAAAATTTTAGTTTTAATGCTCATGGTGTCATCTGATTTTGTATACAATCTACAACAAATGGGTCAAGTTTGAAACCTCTGCCTTTATAAATATAAATTTGGTAACAAAAAACGTAAATACATACAAGCTTGTTTCCGACCCAAACCGTCCTCGGAAATTAAAACTATCTAAAACTTCAAACAGTTATAACTCAGAAACTAATTGTAATAATTGAGTGAAACTTTGCATTTTTTCTTATTTATATAGTCACATATTGTATACAAATTTTCATTACAATCTGAGTACCTTGGGTGTAAAATCAAGTTTTGGCTGTATGATTTGGCATGGAATGACCTAGAAGTATCTGATTAGAGACAGTAGGATTTTTGTATGGTTGTATACGAATTACCCTCTCGTTGTTAGTAATGAGAATATCCAAAAACGATCATTCACCTGTCTGGTTTTCAAGTTTAAGTGTGAACTTTATTAATTTGAAATATGAAATTGAATTGCATTAGTACGTGGTTATGTGAATTCTTATTAGCTACAGTAAAAACGAGTTTGTACGTATATCAGGGAAAATTTTAAATTACGCATAACTGAGAATTACTTACAATTTTTAACTTAAGTTTAACCTCCAGTTTTAACTTTATTTCTAATTAAACTTAAATAAGAACACTCGTAATAAACATTTGTGTATTAGGCACATATTTTTCAACATATTATCTGCATCACTGTAAAAATATCAATTTCAAAATAGATTCGTCATTTTCATATAGGTTTTCTGATTTCGTGCATTAAGAAAATTTATGGGATTGATTAAAATACTCTATACCCATACACAATTTCTGTTTTAAGATAAATGAAACGCAAAGACTCATCTAATTTTCACAATTTTTCCATAACATTGTTAATATCTAACAGATGGATGTTAACGATCCCGTATTTTCGTGATTTCACGTAATTTACGAGAATAATCTCTATCTATGTCTTCTCACAAAATATTGAAATATTTAAATGAATTATAATACGGGAAAATGCATGAGACTTTTACTACATTTTAATATAGTTTTAATAAATTAAAAACAGTCAATAAACAAACAATAAATTCCTTATGTAGCATTTTTCTGGTGACAGACATTAAAAATACTAAATTCTTTGAGACCTGCTGAAGAGGCTAATGGCGAGATCTCGTGTTTTTCGTAATTCTCGCGCAAACGTGATCGTCAACATCCATCTGTTAGACATTACTCACTTTTCCATATCTGCAAATTTTACCTTTTGTTGATGGCTGCGCTTTACAAATTTTGAACCTGACTTTCAATATTCTTTTAAAATGTTACTCCTTCGTACTAATGACAGCACATAATGTACTGTAACTTATATTTAAGCTACTCGCTATTTCTGCTTTTTATTTTTTCGGGTTATCTTTCACTTCCCGATTAAATCTCAGTTTTTCTGCGGATTTCTCACCATTTTCTTGCTGATCATTATCATTTTCGTCCTCTATGAGTTCAAGAGTACCCGCCTACTTTTAGTAACTACCAACATAAACAGAACCGAGCACTTTGTTCGTGAAAACCGGCAAATCCCTGGAACTCCGCACCCCCGCCAGACCAACACATGTGTAGGAATTCTAGTAATACGCAGTGATGGGAAGAGCCACAATAAACGGAACTAACAAGTTGTCCACGATTGGCCCCTCCTTGGATGACGACCCAACCGTTTTGTATGTATTATGAGATTTGTTTACGTTCAGACACATTTTATAAGGACTACGTGCAGTAGTCGTAATTAATAATTTACCATTTTTTATATTTTATACAAAAATGGTCTCTCGACAGCAAAATAATAATGAATGAACACAAAACAAAATTAATATTAATCCATCTCAAAAGGAAAATTCCTGATACAACACCAAAAATTTATTATCACAGCCATGAATGTCTACACAGCCACAATCCGAATTGTACACATGCACATGCATGTGCACAAAAATAACATTAGTTAATGAATTTAAATATCTATCATGGAATAATCACAAATAATCTATACTGGAATAACTTTTACCTGGAATAATCACATATACAAACGGCTTATTGTACTTTCATATATATTTTATGATATCAAAGACCTCTTGCCAATCAAAATTAAAATTATTATCGATTATGCCTACTTTGACTCTATAATTTATTATGTAGTTCAGGTGTGGGCGAATACCACGCCGACAAATCTCAAAGAAATTAACAACCTTCAAAATAAAATATTAAAATTAATATTTAATAGAAAATATTTCAATGATGAGAACTACAGAAATAAGCTATTACTAAAATATGAAATACTAAATCCCCAACAAAAATTTCTCTACTACATATTAACTCAAAATTACTGTAAAAAAATAGAATTGAAAAATAGAAAAAGAGAAACAAATATCACGATCAGAGACTACAGAAAAATTAAAGTCGCTTATCCTTTCATACATATTAAATATGGAGAACGTCATATTAATCATATAAGGTAGGGGGCCCAAATATCGCCCACTTAAGCAGTTTTTTATGTCAGAGTGCATAAACATGAGCTATTGGTCTAAAAGTAGTTTTAATCTGTCATCTAGAATGTTAGCTAAGAATAAACTGAATTACAACACAAACACATTATGTTAACATCGCGAAAAAATAATTGTTGGCGACCAGGTAATTTTTTGAATTAAAAATATCTGTTCCCAATATCACCCACTCTATGTTCCTAATATCGCCTACGGCTAAAATGGCTTTGAATAAAGCATAACTTATATTACAAATGATACTTTATATATTTATTGTGAAAATTAGGATAACACAAAATTAAAAATAATATGAGATATCGTCCTTTAGGAACACAAAATCAAAATGCCAAGAAAAAATTTAGGAGCATTCTACACAAACGTAACTTTTAGTTTTCTTAATTTTCCTTTCATCACATTTTTCGTGAAACCATTTATAACATATCACACACTTTAACCAAGTTTCTCCATGACAATTGTTTGAGTACAGTCCATTTGCAAACAGAATATGTGGCATCATTAACTTCGTCATCACAACTGCTATCGTTGTCATCAGTTGAGACATATGGAGGTTCTTCTTCGTCTTCGGATGATGAAGAAATTTCCTTTCGTTTTGCAGTTTTTCGTCTTTTTGGAGCTGGTCGCTTCTTCAAAGCTTTGCCTGTTCTTTTTCCTGAGGCAG
>JAFIDM010130746.1:0-12025 GCA_023159025.1 Thereuonema tuberculata
TTGAATTTTTATTATTATTAGTAACTTGTTTTTTTAAAATATTCCAAATTTTTATATTTGGATTTTTTTCCTTTTCAATTAAGTTTTTGAAATAAAGTCTTTTTTGTCTTTTAATAAAGTTTTTGATCCAGTTTCTTTTTTTCTTGTAACTTTTTTCAATATTTTTATTTGTTTTATTATTTTTATATTTTTTAAATAATCTGTTTTTTTCTTCAATTTGTCTCATGATTTCATGAGTCATCCACGGATTTTTAAATATTATTTTATTTTGTTTTGAATCTGTCTGTAAATTGTTTTGGTTATTATCCTCATTTATTTTATAAAGCTTTCTAGCTTTTTTTATTATTTTTTGAAATTTATTAATAATTATATTAGGGTTTGTATATTTATTTTTTTCAATGTTAGAAGTTAATAAAATAACTTTACTGTATAAGTAATCATCATTAATCTTGTAATATCTTTGTATTAAATTTTTTCTTAAATCTAAATTTTGATTATTATTTTCAATCTCAAGTATTAAGCCATAATGATCGGAAATGTCACATTCAATAATGTTAGAGATCATTTTTAGCTTTTTTGAGTATAGGAAACAATGGTCAATACAAGTTTTAGATAGAGATACAGTTGTATTGACATTTCTTGTGGTTTTATAGCAAAAATTTTTGAAACCTAAATTGTACATAATTTGGAGGTACTTACTTGTAGTTTTATTAAGGTTACTTTTTATTATGTCGATATTCGTATCCCCAATTAAAATTATATCAGATCCTTCATCAATCTTGATATTTTTAAAATTTTTTTTTAATTCTTTATTAAATAAGTGTTTGTTAGGGTGTGGGGGTTTATATATCGTATAAATTATAAAATTATTTGTTGAGATTTTATTTATTTGACAAATAATATTTTCGTAGGTTGTAGTATCATCTTGTTTCATAGTTACATTATAGATATTTTTAAAATATATTATAATGCCACCTCCTCTTATATTTTTTCTCAGATTACAAATCATGCTATATCCTTGAATATTATATAATTGAGATTCTTCATCTTTGATATTAACTTCTACTAATATAATAATATCTATATTTAGCATTTTAGAATTAATATTTGCAATCAAATACAAGAAGTTTGACCTTAAACTTCTTATATTTAGATAGAAAATATTTTTACAATCTTGTTTAGGATTCCATTTGTTGAAATTGTCTATTACATTTAAATTACCTAACTCAATTTGATTGTTTATATAATCTGTCATTTTTTTTTTACAAATTAATTAGATCAGTATCACTTTTAATATTTATTATTTTTGAATTTTCATTCTTTCTGATAAAAATTTTAGAATTTTTTATCCAGGCAAATTTGTAATTTTTATCTTTTGCTTCTTTCTTAGCTTTCCATAGTAGAGTTTTCATTTTTTGTGTTAGATTCTCATTAATATATATTCTTTCATTGTTGTTACTGTTTAATATATCATTATTCATTAAATTTTTATTTTGTTTATATTTCAGTAGCCAATTGTCTCTATCTCTTCTTAAATAAATATGAATTAATACATCAGCTTTTGCTTTTATGCGAATATCTCAAAATCGAATTTTGGCTGTTGGTCAAATAACGTAATAACACCATCTAATTTAGATCTGGAATACTATTCTTTTGAGAATCACAATGGCATCTATAGCTTGAACTGCATCTTATTTTGAAAATATTCTCAACTATCCGAAAGTTTAAGATAAATAATTAATAGTCAGTTTACCTTGGAAAATATTCATCCAAATATAAACGGCTTTATCTGCGATCAGGAATTCATTCCCTAAGCGTCTCCTGATCTTTTATAGAACATTTGGTCAACATTTTGTTGTTTCTCACTTAACAACAGGAATCTGTGTCGTCACTGCACTGAGATACAATGGGTGGACAAAATAATGTAAACACCTGTGAAACGTCACAAAATCTTTATTAACAGGGTTTTTGCCCAGGCTTCGCCTGAATTATCCGACGTCTCTAGTTCAGAAAGTGTGGAGGAAGGTAGAATCCTATCATTCACTTTGGCCTCCAAAATACCCCACAAAGGTTCGGTTATTGTAAGATCAGGAGACTGAAGAGACCAGACGAGATATTCCACTTCATATTCATGCTTATCGAATCACGCTTGGACACAATGAGCTGTGTGAATGGGAGCGTTGTCGTCTTGGAATAGCGATGGTTCACCAGGGAACACAGTCTTCAGCATAGAATGGAGATGATCGCCAGAATTCTGAGATAATGCTGTGCCGTGACCTTCCCATGCAGGAATACAAGTGGTTCCAGACCACGGAAAGATATCGCACCCCACACCATCTCAGAGCACCCTCCATGCTTCAGTAGGAGGTGGCAGTCAACATGAAAAGCTTCTGCAGGCGTTATCCACACATAACTACGTCGAGTGATCTGAAATAATGTAAAGGAAGATTCGTCAAACTACTGATGTGTCCCAACTGCTGTTACGTCCAGTGTCTGTGCTGGTGGCACCATTGTCGTCGCTTCAATGCATTACGCATTGTCACGAATAGTTTTCGAATAGCCGCTGTGCCATAAATGTTCGCAGTAAGCAATTCTCATTGGATAGTTTTGCTTGATATCCTGGAGATGGGTGTTGATCTCGGAGGTGATCTGGGACACTTTGTCTTGTGCTGTCACTATCCGCTTCAACACCCGTCTATCCCTGTCAATGAGCTTTGACTTTCGCCAATGTTTTGTGTAGGCTGTCATAACAGTTCACGCAGAGCTTCTTGCAATTCCCACATGGTTGGCTGTTTTCGCTACTGAAGGTCAAGCAAGGCGCGCTCCAGTGATCATTCCTCTGAGTGATCGGACACAACGACGTTTCACTGCTAGCACAAGTTTTACATGGAACCCATACAATTGCTGGTCGACTGATCGACGTATTACAGCCGGTCGATTGCTGGTCGAAGTATTACAGCTGGTCGATGTATTACAGCTGGTCGACTGATACCTCCGCCTTCGGGGACGCTAGGTTGCAGACGTCGATTCACGTCTTGGCTCTGGTATGCAAATGGTACGCATTTCATATGTGTGTTCTTATTATTTTGTCCATTCCCTGTAAACACTTACCTGCAAGTATTTCTGTTTACTTTAAAGTTGTTTACACGTGGAAGTTAACAACATTTATCTGGTTGTTCTTTATTACTTATATGACCAGTTCAATAAAACTAAGACATCTTTTTTTATTCCCTTTTATCATCTCGATTCCTATCAATCAACTTGTTGTTTGTTATCACATCTTTCATTGTTGTTACTGAAGAGCATCCAACAGTATAGTCCGCCACGATAATGTAACGATTCTACAACAGCATTAACCCCATAACGTCAGCACTAGCCTCTCTCAGAAGATCCGAAGAATTTTACGTTACAGATATAAATAACAAAAATAAAAATTTAGTTCTCTATTTTACAATTCCTTGCGGAAATAATCTTCAACCTGTAAAATAATTTTGTCAATTATTCTGGGGCAACATTTTGAGAGAAATAATTGGAGACCTGTGATTTGAGGCGCGCTTGTTTGTGATTGACTGAAAAACCAATATGTTATAATCACGTGGGGTTCCTTCCGATCGTCATGCAATCGTGCTCGGACTATACAATGCATTACGATGAATTCACATAGCATAAAATTCGTCACGGTTTTTTTAGTCTTTAGTCCGGGTTTTTGGATTCTGTGAGATTAGAATTGGTGTCGGAGACGTTAAGCCAACAGTTGTACAAATGTACTCTCCGATTATTTTTATGTGCATTTTTTATTTTATCTTTTTTTTTAATTTTATATATTTTTCTTTTTAAATAAAGATTGTGTGAGAATGAGAAGTCAGGTGAAGGGCACCAAGCAACTATCTTGTGTGTATTTTCTTTTATCTGCCCAAGAAAAAGACGTACGATGAATGCCGAATCTGCTGATTGCGAACACGTTGGACACAAGCGGAGAAGCGCCTGACTCACATTAAGACTGCCGGGATAGCGCTGTTTGACCGTCCTTAATCAACTTGGTTCTGCGGCCCACGAACTCGATGCAAATGGTAGGAAGGCGGCAGCAGTAGCATTTTACTGGGCGCCGACTTGATCTTCGGAGTCAAGTCAGCGTGCTCTGGAGGTCGCCCATCACGGAAACTTGCCCACTTCCAAGGCATCTTTCTCCTGGAGTGAAGCGATTCCCCGGAACCTGTCTAAGCAACGGTGACATGTATACTTCAAAGTGCTTCTGTTTGCCACACCTGTGGAGTGTCTTCTTAAATCCTGCGAAAGTGTTTTATGTGATGTGAAACCTCGTGTGAATTCAGATGCAAACCTGGGATCCCATGGTGCATCGGGCGTGGCGATGAACAATCTGTAAGTGATATACTGACAGAACTATGATTTATTTTTACGTGTAAACTTGATAGAAACTTTTATCTTTGTTTGTACTTATGGCTTCTTCACGTGAGAGACTTCAGACTTTAGTAGAGAACTTTCTATGAAGAAACTGTTAAAAGACGATTTCATTCATTAAATTGATATTTATTTTATACGTAGCGTTTCCTTATCGGAAGAAGAAACACGGTGTTGTTATACTGAGTGAAGCTTAATTGTAGTTCTTCCCCTTTTTTTATCAATCTTTATCCTTTTTTATAAGTTTTAGATTTAATTCATGATTTTTGGATTGTTCTTTTGTTTTTGGTTGTTTTCGTCAAAAAACAAACTGATAGCAGGTCTGCTTTATTTAATTTTTTTTTATCTTACCTCGGTCACTAGGGGAAAGGTTGGATTTTAAAATCTTATCCAAAATTAGATATTTAATAATATTTTTCCTCCGTGTCAACTCATTAAATCACTCTTATAGACAATGCTTTTAGTTTGACTTTAAATATTACATATTTACACTTTTATTCTTTTTATCGGCCCTTTTTGTACAGCATGCATATAAAAAAGGGAACCGCTCTTGGTGTTGTTTTTGTGCTGGATGTCATACTCTATAGTGGCCAAACGGTTAGAAATATTAGAATAAATACTTCACCATTGTATTCAGCATTCAAAAGTCTTTTTCTTATTCACATTAACCCCCCAAGGAGTGGTTTGCTAATAATGTGTTGCTACAATCCAGGATATTGTTTTAATTTCCCTATTATTATTAATTTGATTGTTGGGAATGCAAAAGGCGCAATTGTTGCGTTTACTGTGATTGTTGTAGAGCTGCATTATAAATGTGATTGTTGCGCATGGAAAAGACGCCATTGTTGCGCTTGTTGTGATTGAAATTGAAAAATTTCGCTTCCGATAAAATTGTGTTTAAAAAATTGTGCATATTATTGAACCGCTTTGCTTTTGACACTGTCTAAAAGCATTAATTACCCTATTTATTTTTGTGGATAATCAGGCAACACAAAAATAACTTTTCAAGTCAATTCATCCACAGTTTCCCTAATGTACAAAAGTAATTGGAAATCGTTTTTCAATCTTTAATAATTGCCACATTTAAATCGTACTATCAAATTTCTAAAATTCCCTTATTTAATAGGATTTTGTTTCTGAAGTGCTATTTTTATTTCAGTTTCTGACGGATGGAATTCTTAACAATTCCGTTGTGTACGATCTTCGTCAGAAATTTCTTAGTTGGGAACAAACGGTGGGACAAAATAACAAAATATATTTATATCAAAACAAGGTAAGTAATTTTCTAAAAGAAAATATTAATGTTTTCCTAGTTATTCATTTCACTTAACTTTTCACTTCACCTAACTATAGTAAGCTCTTGTCTAAGTTTATTTTAAATTTTAGGTTCTTCGTTTAAATATTTCCCATCGTCCTTGTAGCGATGACCTTGCTGTTAGAAAGTGCAACGAACAATGCTTTACTGAATACCTTAATAAGCATTTAAACTGCAGGTGAGATATATTGTTTATATTAACTTTACGGTATCATTCCTCTTATTAACTAGCAAGAAGACCTGTTCTTCGCTCGGGTTACAACAAACAAATGTCCTAATGTGGATGATAAAGAAATTGCAAATGCGAGATCACTTGGAACTTTCCCTGTTGGTACAAAAAAAACAACTGAAAAGGTCTGATGTCTTTACAAATCTACATATATCCCGAAAACCTCGTAGAAGTATCTTTGAACTATGCTTGCCCATCCACTCACCGCGCTCCCAGTGTAAGCCCATAGTGTAAGCCCATAGTGCCACGTTATTTGAATTTTGTAACTCGAGATTCCTAGATATGAAATTAATATCGAGATTGGAAAATATAAGATTGCCCATAATTTCTCCCTTCTACCTCCCGTTTATATCTCTAGTTCCAGGTTATTCTGTAACGAATTATATAACGTCATAACCCTATCACTTCAAACATTTCCTAGTTCGTAAAAAATCACCTGATCACTACAAATCTATATCAAACTTGAAAACCCCGTCGCTATTATGCACAACAATATTTTAGTTCCAATTATTGCACAACAATAATTGTGTGGATTTCACTCCTTTTCATCCGGGGGGGGGGGGGGTGTCCAGCTTCCAAGGTAGCCCGTTTCTTCCGCAGGGTCCTAAAAAGTAATTCTGCATAGTTTGGTCCAGATAGGTCAAAGCGCCTAGGAGTGTAAACGGGACAAACAAAGAAACATTTATTTTTATGTGTTAAGATTGCCTTGAATTTCAGATGTGAAAAAAAGTGTTTGTTATTTATAATTCATATTTTCTAAACTCACTTTTTTGGAACTCACCGGTAGGTCAATGTAAACAAAGTTTAAATTTTAAAGTATTCTTTTTCTCTATTCTTACCAAGAAGTAGCTTTTTTTTTTCAACTTAATAACAAATGACTCTCTTATTTCAACAAAGTAATTTATTAGACAGATCACTGCAATTCCACAATACACGTTTTAAAGCTTATTGGACGTGCTTATGATTGGCACCACTAACGTGGTCTGGAACAGTAAAGGAACGTCATAGAGCAACTGGAATGTATACATTTGGAAATCGTCGTTTAAAAAGACAATGCGGTGTAGCCAAGGAAGAAAAAGGAACACAGGAATGCTGCATAGAAATTTCCATCACATGCCTCAAAGTAATCTCCAAGATTGTCCACCTTACGGTGCCAGAGTTTGGAAACTGCTGTCCAACGTTATCATTTTTCATGATAACACCCTTCATATTCGCCAGACGACTTTGGTTTGATTCCAAAACTCAGTTGCAGTTGGAAGGAAAACGTTTGCGAACAAAGATAAAATTTTGACAGCGTTTCGGCGAGAGGTCACATGCAGTCAATGATATTCTCCGCCTCCTCAAACGCTAGCAACGTACGGTGAACAATCTTGAGGGGTGTTAGCAATGTGAATTGAGTATTCCTGTGTTCTTTTTCCTTTCTTAGCTACACTGCATTGCCTTATTAAACGATGATTTCCAAATACCTATTTTCTACTTGCTCGCATGACGTTCCTTCACTGATCCAGACCACGTTAGTGATGCCAATCAGAAGCACATCCAACAATCTTTCCATCGTGTATTCAGGAATAGTAGTGGTGACGCATCTTTGGCAGATAAAAAATAGTTGCTATGACTTCCATAACAGCTCTAGTAATTTTGTGAATGTATTCTTCTTAAATTTGTTTTTCAATAATCTCTATAACGTTTCATTATGTAAAATAAATTTTGAATTCCAGATTTATCTTTTTAATATGATATATTCAAATTAAAATAAATACTTGTTCTAAATTTCATATATTGATAACTAACAATAAGTAAATAAATACTAAATTATTGATCTTACTGATTCATTACCTTTAAAACTCATACCTGTCATCTTGGATTATTACTATTATTGGGAAATTGGGAAGTTGACATAAGGCAATCGCAGGAGAACATCGTAGCACCAATGGTGTGAATGCGCAAATCAAATGAAAATTGCTTGCGCATGCTTCGATAAGCTGCCATCAGGACAGTGGAAGGCCATGATTCGAACGGGTAAAAGTCTTGAAAGTATCTGAGAAAAAAAAAAAAAAAAAACAAGGAAAAAAAATGATGAAAAAAAAGATTATTGAATTGAAATGTTTGCAAGTTAACAGTGGAGGGGTACGGATTTGTTAAACCCGTATTCAGCTATTGTTTGGACCGAGATGGTTTCATTGTAACAGTTTGGTGAGGTAAGATAAAAACTGATTCTTTATATTTGAAGATAAAGTGATGGGATTCTTTACATAAAACGGAAGGATTAACAAAGTTAATAGAATTATTAGTCTGATGGGAGTGAGTGGAGGTAGCAAAAATGAAATCATTATTATTGATTGCATTAATATGCTGTGACATACGTTTAAGGAGCTTCTGTCCCGTTTCTCCAATGTATAAACAAGAGTTGTTATTGCACTGAATTGCATATACAACATCCGTAGAAAGGAAAGAAGGCGTGGAGAGAATTTTTGGTTGAACAATGCGTTGTATAGTATTGGAGGATTGCGAGGTTAAAGATACCTGCAGAGGCCGAAATACATGTTTCAGCGCAGAGAATAATTGCGGGTGGAAGGATCTAGATAGAAAGTGAGCTGGCTTAGAATTATTTATAGAGTTACTAGTGTAATGCTTTTATTAATTTATTTATTATTTTTATTAATAATGTATTGTCTGTCTTCTTTTACAGCCTTCTATTGGAAATATTACTCGAAGCTCACTGTGTTCGACAAAGCAACAGATATTCATCCGTTACAAATAGAATAATTGAAAAAAATTAAAAAGCAGGACGATTTAAAGATCATAATGGCCAACAAGAGAGGAGGCACGATCATAATGAACGATTACCGGAACTGCGACATGGGTCTCAAGTTTCTGGAATCTATAGTTTCTAATAATGATAAATGTGTTCTATAATAGAAAAGTCTTTTGTCAATTGGCTCTCAATAATCACCTGCAGCAGAAGACTGTTGACAAAATCAGGGACAGCTCCCTTGCCATTCCGAGACTTTGTTTGCTCCCTAAATTTCATAAAAAGAAAATTAATAATGTCACTTTCCAAGCTCGCGTTATTGTCAATTATGATAATGCCGCCAGTAAAGAAATTTGTAATATTATTTATTCTAATTTATCAGTTTATAATTTTGTGTTAGCTCACTCTATTTCCAGTAGCACGGCGTTGAAAAATTCCGAAATTTAAAATTACAATCAGAATTTTCGTTTTTTTCCCTGTACGTATAGGCTCTCTTTACATCAATTCCTTATAAATTAGTAGCCAAATCAATAGAACATATCATTTTCAAATCTCAGCATAATTTCAAGCACAAAGAAGTTTTTTAATCTACCTTATCCCTTATCAAGGCACTTTTTAATTTGCAGTTTTTTTCATTTAATGTCAAGTATTATAAACAAACTGATTTATCATGATTTCTTAATCACCCGTAACCACAATTCTATTTTAACATCGGTTTATCGAAAACCCACTAACTCGGCATCACACTCAATTACTTATCCTATTTTTCATTGTCATTTAAAATTAATAACATTCTTACTCTTGATGGATTCAATAATGAATTACAAACAATTCGTCTTATCCTTTGTAATAACAATTATCCAAATTCATTTATTCATAAGCAGTTTCGCAAAGCCATGCAAAAGAATTACACTAGTAAGTCGATAAATAATATTCTGAGCCAGCTCACTTTCTATCTATATCCTTCCACCCACAATTATTCTCTGTGCTGAAACATATATTTCGGCCTCTGCAGGTATCTTTAACCTCACAATGCTCCAATACTATAAGACGCATTGTTCAACCAAAAAGTCCCGCCCCGCCTTCTTTACTTTCTACGGATGTTGTATATGCAATTCAGTGCAATAATAACTCTTGTTTATACATAGGAGACACGAGACAAAAGCTCGTAAATGTATGTCACAGCATATTAATGCAAACAATAATAATGATTTCAATTATGCTACCGCCAATCACTCCCAACAGAATAATCCTTCTATTAACTTTGTTAATCCTTCCGTTTTATGTAAAGAATCCAATCGCTTTGTCTGCAAATGTAGAGTCAGTTTTTTTTCTTATCTCACCAAACTGTTATAATGATATCATCTCGGTCCAAGCAATAGCTGAATATAGGTTTAGCAAATCCGGATCCCTCCACTGCTAACTTGCAAACATTTCAATTCAATAATCTTTATTTTCATCATTTTTCCCCTTATTTTGTTTTGTTTCGTTTTGTTTTGTTTTTCTCAGATACGTTCAAGACTTTTACCCATCCGACTCATTGCCTTCCACTGTTCTGATAGCAGCTTGTCGAAGCATGCGCAAGCCGTTTTCATTTGATTTGTGCATTCACACCATTGGTGCTACGATGTTCTCCTCCCATTGGTTTACATCAACTTCCGAATTTTATTATTAATTGAAATTGTCAGATTTTGTATTGAAGAGCATGTTATTTTATTTGTAAATTCAGTTGAGAACGCCCTGTTTAAAGGAGCGAAACCGGTCCTATACCAATTTTAATGTGTTAAAACTTTTTAAAATTTATGATTGTGTCTCGGCGTCTTTTACTTTCCATTTTTGCTATTATTAATATTATTATTATTAGTTGTAGTAGTAGTATTTGTATTATTATTATCTCGAAAATGTTTCAAACCATGGGTTTCCCCAGCTAAGACACTATGGCGGGTCAAGGACCAAAGCACATATTATTATTATTATTATTATTACAATAGTAATTTTTGTAAGCAAAAGATACGAGGGTGGGTTGATAAGTTCTCGGAATCACCACCAGAGGTCAGCGCTAGCGCCACGAGTTTTTCACGTGATATTCATTCAACTGTTGCCTGTAAGCACGTGTCACGTCAGTGCTCTTGGAGGACAGCTGCGGCGGTGACCTGGCTCTAATTTTGTTCCTGCATAGTGATTTGCGAAAATGGAAAAAGTCGAGATTCGAGCAGTGATTAAGTACTTCTTAAAGAAGGGTATGCAAGCAGAGGACATTGATGCCGATTTCCAGAATACACTGGGGGACTCTTCTTCATATTCAACTGCTGCAAAGTGGACAAACGAATTTAAATTCGGTCGGGAGAGCTTAGATGATGATTCATGCAGTCGTCGGCCAAGATGTGTCACTATCCCAGAAATCATTGCAAAAGTGCACAAAATGGTAATTGAGGATCGCCGATTGAAAGTGGGAGAGATTGCTCAAGTTTGCCAGATGTCATCTGAAAGGGTATATCACATTTTAACTGAAGAATTACATATGAAAAAAATATCTGCAAAATGGGTGCTGCGACTCTTGACGGTGGATCAAAACGCATAAAAATGGATATGTCGGAGCAATGCTTGGCCCGTTTTTGGAGAAACGAACAAGATTTTTTACGCCGGTTTGTGACCTTAGATGAAACTTGGGTCCACTACTATATCTCAGAGACAAAACAACAGTCAAAGCAGTGGAAACATGCTGATTCTCCGCCACCAAAGAAAGCAGAGACAATTCATTCGGTCGGAAAGGTCATGGCATCAGTGTTCTGGGATGTGAAGGGGATTCTGTTTGTAGATTATCTCCCCAGTGGAAAAACAATTAATGGAGAATACTATGCTAACCTCCTAGACCAATTACAACAAAAGATACGCGAAAAAAGGCCAGATTTAGCAAAGACGAAAGTGATCTTCCATCAAGACAATGCACGCTCGCACACATCTGCCGTCGTCATGGCAAAATTACACGCACTAAGGTATGAATTGCTGCCACACCCGCCGTATTCGCCTGATATGGCTGCGTCAGACTTCCATCTCTTCCCAAAGCTGAAAATTTTCCTTGGTGGACGGAGATTCTCTTCGAAAGAAGAACTGATAGCTGAAGTTGACGGGTATTTTGCAGGCCTTGAGGAATTTCATTTTCGAGATGGAATGAAAGCATTGGAACATCGCTGGACAAAGTGCATTAATCTATAAGGAGACTACATTGAAAAATGAAAAAGTTTCAGTGATGTATATACTTTTTTTTCTATTCCGTTCCGAGAACTTATCAAACCACCCTCGTATTAAC